>JABEVN020001725.1:0-23823 GCA_013146195.2 Codonopsis lanceolata | reverse complement strand
TTTCATTCTCATTCTCCCGCTTTTTAGGGGAAAAGCGAGAAAAGTGCAAAAAAGGATGTTGCGAGGCCACTATGGATTTTATGAAAATTGCCTTATGGTTATTTGGGATCACTATGAGTGCTTTGGGTTTCTGCATCAAGTTATCCATTGTTTAGGGGATACCGGGGATATAGGAATACATCACCCTTTCATTCTCATTCTCCATTTTTTAGGGAAAACGGAAAAGTGCAAGAAAGGAGTGTTGCGGCCTAACTTGGATCCAAAATGTTTTATAGAGTCGACATCCTTATTTTAAGGCAGAAATAAAGAAAAACGAAAAAAAGAAAAACTAGAAATTATAAAACGGGTTCGGAGGCTAAGTTACGAGTTGGGAAGGTGCTAGGCACCCAACTCGCCCTTTCGATCTCAAAAATAGTTTTTGGCTAAAGTATGCTTTTTGTTATATTTATTTAGCAAATAAACAAAACATTAAAGATAGGAAATAAAAGCAAATACATCCACGACTACATTATTTACGGACTTGCAGCCGTCTCTTTACAATAATTACAGATATGTTTAAAAATATTTGGCCATTATAACAGCTCTTTTACATAGTATTTCCTAACTCAATACGGGCAGCACAACGACTTATATTTTCTACATTGGTCGGATTTGAAAATAACTTTATAAAAATAAAGCCCTTAATATTACCTTTTAGGCGGGGAGTGCTCGCTCTGTCCTTCTCGAGAGAGGAGACTTTTATCTTTATTTCTTCTTTGTGGTTTTGGGGCATAGTAACAACTTATTTTTGTTTTGGTTGGCTTACTCGGGGCGAAGTAACGACTTATTTTTGGTGGTTTTGGCCTATTTACTCGGCGCAGTAACGGCTTATTTTGTGGTTTTCGGGCCGAGAAATAGGGTGGATACCTAACTAAAGGGCTAGGATCACTTTAACCGGGTTTGTTTTGGCTCATGGAGTTTTGGTAGGTTTTCGAGGCTTTTAGAAGGATCACTCCCTATCTCACTTCACTCTCTATTTTCTTAGCTGCTAAGGCGACGGAGAGAAATTTTATTCATGCTTTCTCTTGGTTTCTTCCTGGTGCGAAGTGAGCCCCAAGCTCTCAGATGAGAATTGAAGGGGACTCATTGGGGATTAAATTTCTCTCTTGGCGCTTAAATTCCTTATACACTGTCTATCAAAAGTTGCACAATGCGTTAACTGGGGAGGAACTGTAGCTACACTGTAGCTCTTTGGGTGCCGCCATATACCTTCATTGGCGCCGCCAGCGTCCTCTTTAGCAGCGCAAAGCTACTGCTCCAGCTTCGATTTGACGCTTTAGCCCCCTGCATTTTCTCGTTTTACGATCCTGCTTTGCCTTTTGTATTTTTAACTCCTGTAACTTGATATTTTGTTAAGTTTAAACAGCTCTTGATATCACATGCCAGAGTTACATATCAGGGGTACGAAATCGGGGTGTCTACAGGGATATCACTTCTTCGATACATATTCTCTGGTCACGAGGATCACATCCATTCGTGTTCTCATTGATATCACAACATTGTATAGCCTTGAGATACATCAAATGGATATGAAGACCATTTTCTTGAACGAAGAATTAGAAGAAGAAATATACATGGAACAACCTGAAGGGTTTGTTACACCCGGACAAGAACGCAAAGTGTGCAAACTTGTTATGTCTTAAACAAGCACCCAAGCAATGGCATGCGAAGTTTGACTGGATAATGTTGTCAAATGGGTTTAAAATCAATGATTGTGAGAAATACGTTTACATTAAGGGCACACCAGATGATTATGTGATTGTTTGTCTATATGTAGACAACATGTTGATCATGGGAAGTAATCATGATCTAATCATGCATACTAAGAAGATGTTAAAGAAAACTTTGACATGAAAGATATGTGCCAAGCATATGTCATACTAGGGATACAAATCTCTAGGACATCCGAGGGAATTGTCTTGTCACAATCCCAATATATTGAGAGTGTACTCAAGAAATTCGATGTTTTTAATCTACCTCCGACTAAGACTCCAGTAGACTTAAGTCTACATTTAGCCAAAAATAGAGGAGACACAGTATCACAGTTAAAGTATGCACAAGTTATTGACAGTTTGATGTACCTAACAAACTGTACTCGTCTAGACATAACTTACTCGATAAGCAAGCTCTGTAGATTCACGAGTAATCCAAGTAATGACCAATATACATCATTGACTAGAGTACTTAGGTACTTAAAACATACTTTGAGTCATGAGATATATTACACTAGATATCCAGTTGTATTAGAAGGATACAGTGATGCAAATTGGATATCATACACAAAAGACTCCAAGTCCACTTGTGGGTACGTGTTTACCATAGGTGGAGGAGCGGTGTCTTGGAAATCCTCTAAACAAACTTGCATAGCTCGATCCACGATGGAATCAGAGTTTATAGCATTAGACAAGGCAGACGAAACTAGTGCCTCCTGTTATGATACATTGTGATAGCATGTCAACTAAAGGGCGAGCATAAAACTGTATGTATAACGGTAAGTCTCGACATATACGTAGGAGACATAATACCGTTAGCCAATGATCTCTATTGGAGTAATTTCTGTTGACTATGTGAAGTCTAAAGAAGATATAACAGATCCGTTTACAAAAGTTATAAATAGAGATCAAATGTACCAAGCAGTTAGGGGAATGGGCCTAAAACCCACACAGTCAAATAAGTTCATAGTGGTAACTCAACCATGATGAGTGGAGATCCCACAAACTTAATTGGTTTAATAAGAAAACTAAGTTATGAAGGTTCTAGATGTGCGCTTGGAGCTCATCTTAACTCATTCCCAAATTCCAAGTGCTAACTTACAGAGGTGTGGTAAGGGTAAGCGTTACGCTTTTAATGATTCCTATATCTTGTAAAGGTAGAGTATGACATGATACTCTTTATAGGAGATCACCTATTTAAGTGAGAAGTTTATCCGCTTCAAATATAAAACACTTATGAATCCAAGATATGGTCCAAGGCCGAATTGGAAACAACATGAGAACAAAAAGATATTAGAATTACTATTGTGTAAATGTTATTGTCTTGGTTTACATAAAAGATGACCAGTTCAAGACATCGCGTTCACTGAGCAATGAGTAAACCCGGTAGCATCTTACTAGGTAATGTTCAAAGCTAGAAGCTACCTATTCTGATGCAATAGTAGTTCGTTGATACTTTCTAAAGTGTCTGTATAACATGTGTCTGCATGAATTATTATTCATGTGGGGGATTGTTGGAAATTGGTTGCAAATATTGGTGACGACCAATCTCTGACCAATAATTAATTTAAGTTTCATTGAGTGGAATTAAAAACAAGTTGCAAATTTATAATCTATGTTTTGAGTAGATACGGATAATGCATTTATTTTCTCAAAACCAATTTTTTGGGTGAATGAGAAATTAATGCACAAAGTGAGCAACTTGAGTTTATAGCTGAAGAGCAAATGAGTATATGGAATGATATATCTCACATTGTGAAAATAAAGTGTAGAAGAACACTTTATTAATAGGTGCACTTTATGGGAATTCAATTGTGTGTTCCAAGGTGAATCGTAGTGGTGTTAGATGTAGGTTAGCCTTTGGCTAACCCAAAGCCAGTTGCGAGGATGGTCATACCATCCGAGCCCATATGCGACGCGTACGTGCAGGTTGCATTGGGCGCTTTAGAGGTACATTTTACACTTCGCATCATTGTTAGGAGTTGTGGAGCCTTAACCAGACCGATGGTTGAGTTTGGGGTTCAACTCGGTTCAACTTGTGGTATGCGACTCAAGGGTCGGGTCAGTCGAGTTCGATCAAGCCCACTAGTGGCAAAGGGGCGCATCTGGTGGAGTCAGGATCCAGTGCAGTGCGGATACAGTGCACTCGGCCATTTGGAGCAATTATGGGTGGTTCCGTGGGCACCGTTCCTGTGCTTCTTGCACCCGTGCAACCGGCCGCCCCCAAAGTTGTGACTCTTTGCAAAAGACACCCTACCTCTTCACAAACTATAAATAGACCCCCATTACTTGCATTCATTTCACTCCACTATAACAAACATTTATTTGTAGTTTTTCTCTCTCTTTCTCATTTAAAGAAAGTCTCGGGTATTTTATTAGTTCGCCGAAAACTTTTTAACCGTTGTGCTACGATTATCAAGTTAGAAAGTCGTTGTATCTTGGGGACGATTTCCGTAGACCGTAAAGTATTGTATATGAGGCACTTTCATCTTGCGAAGAAAAAGTCAAACTCTTGCCTCAACTTTTTTACGTAATCTAGTTACGTAAATAATATTTGTATCATTTTTGTATTTTGTTTTATTGCCATTTTTCAAATTACACCAATTATTCCAACAATAGCATGAATAATTAATGCTATAAATATATATATATATATATATATACACACTACAACAAAAAAGGCCTTTAACAACGTTTTGTAAAACGTTGTGTTAGGCAACGTTGTAATAGGCCCCCCTTTTTTACAACGTTGTAAAAGACTTTTTACAACATTTAAAAAACGTTGTAATAGACTTTTTACGACGTTTAAAAAACCTTGTAAAAAGTCTTTTACAACGTTTTTTAAACGTTGTAAAAAGTCTTTTTGAAAAATTGGAACAAAATGCTATTACAACGTTTTTTAAACGTTGTAAAAGACTTTTTACAACGTTGAAAAAATGTTGCAAAAAGTATATTTTACAACTTTTGTTAAACGTTGTAAAAAGTCTTTTTACAACGTTTAAAAAACGTTGTAATAGACTTTTTACAACGTTTAAAAAACGTTGTAAAATCTATTTTTTCAAAAAAAAAAATAAAATTAATAGAATTTTGTTCCAATTTTGAACCCCCCCACCTAACACAAACAGAATATCAACTATGCACTACAGCAATTTCCTCAGATGCACCTTGGGCCCCTTCTCAAGTTGTGCAATTACATGAATATCAGTACCATGACCAAATGAAGAACTTATCCAAAAAAAAAAAAATAAAAATAAGGAAAGAATTATATCTCACGCATTGAATGTTTACATTACTTGAGATGCTTCTTCAAAAAGGAGACAGTAATATACGAATATACTAAATAGTAGGAAAATGAGAGTAAATTAACTTTGGACAATTTTTAAGATCAGATACAACAACTCAACAAATTTTGAGAAATTCCTAGAAATGATTTGATAAAGGATGCTAGTTTAGGAACTCACGACAGACGAGCCAGATATAAGGTAGTCCACTGGTCTTAGAATCATGGATGCACCACCAGCAAAGTTCAATGAAACTGCAGGGAAGATGTCATTTAAGATGTTCATGAAACAGGTGAGGATCCGTTATTCGCAGTAACAACCTTCATATATGACTGAAAGATCATAATGATTCTATTCACACCTGGAAGGTACAACGTAACATTGAAAGCCCTTTGAAATGATAGGAGTAGCTGATTGTTCAACACTGACAGTTATCTGCACAATCAATAAGCAAATAATTCAAAATAGTGCCCAATTTCCCCTAAAATTTTTCTACAAATTAAATTTGTGAAACCGAGAAAAAAAGAACTTACAGCACTAACAAAAGGATCAAATGCTCCTTCCACAAGGTATGACAAAGTTGTTCCAGAATCAACAATAGTGCCTTGGTTGCTTGAGGTCGCAAACACTGCTACACCAATAGGCAGCACCTGCCCATTGACAACATTGCTCTGTAAATACAAATTGTAATGAGGCCTTAAAATTCGAAGTAACCAAAGCGTGAGGTTTCAAGTTTGATCCCTTCCTACGCCCCCTCAAGGCCACACACACACACACACACACACACACAAAGAATCTTGGAAGTAACTAAAGGGAAATGGATCTAACCATCTTGTGGTCTTTATAAACATTCCTCTCTCTTGCTTTCAGCAAGCGCTCCAATGTTCCAGCTGGGTAACCTTGATGAACATTATGCAGATTGAGAAAATAAATTTACTGCATCTGTTGGGTTTCACAAACAACTCGAGATATTTGCAAGGCAGCATCAATTACATCATTTAAAGCAAAATCTCTACTATATAAAAGTTAAATTGAACAGATATGTAAAGATAGCCACGTGAATAAACCGAGAACAATCAAGAAACATATACAAGATCTTGAGATAACTATCTCTTTCAGTAGCTGCAAGTGCAGAAAATATATACAAGTGCAAAAAACTATTTCCCCGATGAGAACATCCTTTTTTGCTTGGGAAGCAGTGCATGAATCCTTGTTAATTGGTGCTGTATGTATAAGAGCAGTGATGGAAGTGTTAACCACTTGTTGCTACATTGTCCAGCAGTCTCCGAGTTATGGTCCTTGATCCTTAGCTTATTTCTTGGGTAATGCCATGGTATGTAGATGATCTCTTTCAGTGTTGGTCCCTATACAAGCGTAGAAGAAGTCAGGTATGGGATGCTACCCCATTAGCTGTGTGTTGGGACATTTGGCGGGAAAGAAATAGGAGGGTTTTTGATGGGGTGGAAGGTACCATATCGGCAATTAAAGATTCCCTACTTCACACTTTTTTTGCTGGAGCTCACTGAAGACAAGACCTTTTGAGGATAGCTCAAGAATGTCTAATTCTTTTGTAGAGTTTTTGTAAAGCTTGTCTATCTCTTATTGATGGTATAAATCTAATGTACAAAGGATGCATCATCTAATTTGGCGCTGTTTATATTTATACTTTTACTTATCCAAAAAAAATTGCTCTCAGTATTGTTTTACTTAAACCCTTGCATAGTTATATAGTTTGTTATTCATACTGCTACGTACTTTTTGGTGCATTTGTATCTCCCATGAGCTGCATTCATTATGTGTACTGAACATTACATTCTCTTCTTGTATTTCATAAAAATTATACCATCTTGAAAGAAGAAGATATACGCCAACATCAAGAAGACGATATTACGAGAATTTCAACTGTTCTTTCTGTGTCAAGAGATTCTGCTTGCATGCTTTTGCGCTGCTATAGTTGGTAAATTGTTCAAACTTAGGTCATTTTTTTATGTTGTGGTTGGTATGGCACATTTTCAGGTTCAAGATTGTCTTCTGGAGTTGACAGATACTTACAGTAAAGTTTGATGTAGAGGGAAAGAGTTTATGGTTCAATACTGTACATGAAATGCTTTGTAGCGGGTAATCTCACAGTTCTAAGGCCCACTTCTGGGGCAAAGAGGCTGGAAAAGCTAATTAGCTCCCTGGTATCGATTGATAATTTCAGACCAAGGCAATGCAAATAGCAAAAATAAATGATCAGTTTCAGGTTTCTTTAATTAGAGGCTTCATTTATGGCAGAAAAAGAGTGATTAGTGGAATATCATATGCGTGTGATGAAGATTGTGGAAAGCTTCCATGTTTAATGGGCTTGGGGACTTGCAACAATGAGTTTGGATGTTGGGTGGAAACTGGAAAGCAAAGGATTAAAGAACAGGGGACTATTTTTCTGCTGAAACAGCATGTATACATGATTTATCTGAGCTGGGTTTTTCTTTTTTGTACTAAAAGCCATTTTTTTAGTTCATTGAAAATTCGCCCGTGAAGATGTACTGAAAGCCATTTTTTTAGTTCATTGTACTTAAACAATCAGCTTCATTCAACATGTATTCCAAAAATCTTATAGTTTTAGTTTTATTAGTTGATACTCCAGGGATTTTAGATAGGCCGTTTGAAGATTGTAAGATCATTGAGATGTGCAGTATCACTGCCTTGGCACATCTACGAGCTGCAGTGCTATTTTTCCTTGATATTTCGGGATCTTGTGGGTACAGCATTGCTCAGCATGCAGCTCTTTTCCACATATTGAAGGAAAAATTATATAACAGGAGATTCAAAGTACTTTAGTTTACGAAGGTTATAGCTTTATCCTGTACAACTAAGCAAAATTCTATTCTCTTTCCCAAGCCTAAATTACCTCTTCCTGTTGGCTATTCCAATGACAGAGAGATTAGGGGAAGAGACTGACTGATTAGAGAGAGTCAAAGCTATTGAAGGGAAAATGGCTTACTTTATAGATATACATTTCAAAAGTGGTCCAATTGACCTCAAAAAATCAAACTGCAACTCTTTTTGGGACGGAGAGAGTATATGCTAAGGATTTCAATAATAATTTCCACTACTGCCCCTGAACTTTTAGAATTATTCAGCAACGTTTCGACTGATTTAAGTAAGCCAACTAAATTTTGCATGAAAGAAATGGACGTGAGAGATATCCACTCGCCTCCTTCAAACACAAACAAGTGAATGAATCTTACATTCAATATCATGTGACATTCAATTTTGTTGATGATGTGAAACTGAAACCATTTCTTGTGCCGAGAGAAAACGTATGAATCAAGCCTATTTGGAGCTTATCCGAGCAATGAAATTGGTGCCAAAGAGGTATCACCTTAAAAACAATATTTTAATTTTTGTAAGATTGTAAATCAAAATCGTGTTGTGAGACAGGTAACTAATGGATGTAATGATAGTATTCACAATTGAATCAAGCAGAGATGCCTGCAACAATAGATATTATTGGATTCAAATCAAAGTTTGATGTAAATCCCATATGTTAACAAGACTAGGACTTGTATCCAATAAAATATAAAGAAATAAGAATTTGATTGTGTACTTTTTTTTGATAGATAAGAAATATGAATTTGATTGTGTACTTGATCGTTGTGAAAGTCTCCCTTTCTTAACATATACATTTATGAACAAGCCGCTGGTCATAGTATGCAACAAAACTGATTTTCAGCCAATGGAGGGGCTAACTGAGGAAGACAATAAGTTGATTATGGAGATGAAACCAGAAGCTATGAAGATACTGATTGGTCAGGGGGTGAAGCTGCAAGTGATAATGGAGTCCTCTTGACTATGAGTACTTTGAATGAGGAGGGTGTAATTGCAGTAAAGAATGTAGCTTGCGAGAGGTTATTGGATCAAAGGGTTGACTTGAAAATGAACTCTAAAAAAATTAATGATTGCCTGAATCGTTTTCATGTAGACATGCTAAAGCCACGTGACCAGAAAGAAAGGTCACATTGCATACCACAGGCTGTTTTGGAAGCAAAAGCCAAGGAAGCTGCGGATAATGAAAAGAAGAAGCTTGAAAGGGATTTGGAAGAGGAAAATGGAGGCGCTGGAGTATATTCTGCTAGCTTGAAGAAACATTATCTTCTAGCAAATGATGAATGAAAAGAGGATAATATGCCAGAAATCCTTGATGGGCATAATGTCTATGACTTTGTTGATCCTGATATCTTGCAGAGGCTTGAGGAGTTGGAGATAGAAGAAGGTTTACACTAGGAGGAGGGCGATGATGATCTTGAGATGGATGATAATGCATTGACTCCAGAGGAGCAGCAAGCAGTGGCTGAGATCAGGAAAAAGAAAAGTTTGCTTATTCAACAGGATAGGATTAAGAATAGCACTGCTGAGACCCGACCTACTGTACCCAGAAATTTTGACAAAGATAGAAAGTTCACATCAGAGAGAATGGGGAGGCAGCTTTCATCTTTTGGTATTGATCCAACCTCAGCAATTAACCGAGCCCGTAGCAAGTCAAGAGGTCGTAAGAGGGATAGATCACTTGGAGACATTGATGGTGAAGACCATATGGATGTAGATAATGAGAGATTGAACAAGAAGATGAGATTGATGTGACCATATTGCCTACCCTTGTTGTCAATAATCGACAATACCGAGGTTTGTTTATGTGATTGCCTATATTTAATTCAATTTTAATACATTTAAGTTTTATTCCCATCTAAAATGTGACCTTGCAGGGAAGTTGGAAAAAGGTGCTGTTTTGAAGGCTGTTTGTGCTGGTTTTGAGGAAAGCACTGAACCAGTTACTTGTCTGAGTGGAGGTTAGCTGTAATCTTAAACTTTTAACCAAGTCCTTCTATGATAATACTTGGGATAGGTATGCTTACCCACCTTGTTTTACCTAGATGTGGAGACAAATGAATGCTTGGAAAACAATGGTGGCTGCTGGGAGGATAAGATAGCCAACGTCATTGCCTGCAAGGTACTTGTCGTGACTCGTAGACTTACAGGACTTGTTACTTATTTTTGCTGATAGCTTCTCTACTTACTCATGATACCTTCCGCGGAAGAGTGTGCGAATGTCCTGTTGTTGATGGAGTGCAGTTTAAGGGAGATGGTTATACCACCTGTAAAGGTAATTTTTTGTGCCTAAGCTTTTTCTTTCTATAGAAATTAACAAGTATTTGCGAGGATGTAACTGTTAGAGATTAATGCAGAAGCTATCGTGATCCAGGCTTGATGTAAGCTTGTGGCTTACCTGTGATTTTTAAATTTTTTTTGAATGGATGTTGTGTATTCCTTTGCTTTAAATGTCTTAATTCTACTCTTAACTTTCTCATGAGCAACTTATTTTACTGAATTTGTCAAAAAATATAAAGGAATTGATTGTTCTTGGCTTCATGCCCACAGTTCAAATGATTGACAAGAAACAAGCTAAACGTGGGTCTGTACCATCCAAACAAACAATGTCCACACCACCTGGGCTAGGAATATTTTATTTAGAATGTAAAGTCTTTGGGAATATGTTTTGATAGATAAGTATGCCCCTTGGTATGGCATTAAGTTAATGAGTCATACAATGAAACTTTGGGATAGAGTAGTTGTTAATAGATTAAGATGGGAAACAACAATACTGGAGCAACAGAAGTTTGGTTTTATGCCAGGATGGTCCACAACAGAGGCTATCTACTTATTAAAATGATTAAAAGAAAGATATAGAGGGAATGAAGGATTTATACATGGTTATTATTTAAGGCTAGTGATGGAGTTCTAGAGAGTTAATTTTGGTGGGTGTTAAAGAAGAAAGCGGTTAAAGTGAAATATATTGACATGATTAAGGATATGTAAGTTGCAACATTATTTAGGCATTTGGAGTTGCCTCTAAGTCTCATTGGTGAAGTTAAACATTTTACCCTGCAATGTGGAAGTTTTTAATTTGAATTCTTAAAACCTACTGTTTTTGGTCTCCATCCCATCTTGGTTTATTTCCATAGGTAATTATAGAGTAAGTTTTTCATCCTAATTCTGCATTTGTGGTAGACCTATCCCCCTTTTCTCCATTTTTTTGCCATTGCTCAGTATTTATGCCAATACATTACTTTCCAAACAAAGATATCTACATAAGTATTTATCGACTCTTTCTTTATGAACTAAGGAAGAAACCTATATCTGACTTGGAATAGAGGTCAAGCGAGTCAACTTCTTATAGCTATCCAAAAGTACAGAAATCTCAATTAAAGAAACCATCACAGAAAAATTAAACCCACTGATTATAACAAAAATACAGAGTGAATAACGAAAAAAAAAGGTTCAAATTTTTTAGGGCTGGAGAACTTACCGTTTGGGTCGAAGAGAATACCAGCAGACAACAGTTGATGGAGTCTGGACAGAATAGAGGAAACAACATATGGTTCAAAAATCAAAATCACACAAGCTCACACAATATACCATCATAAATTCAACACAAACTCGTATTTCAACCCAAACTAATGAACTTTATTAAGAACCCTAAATTCTTAATAAGTGTAATACCCCCATTTACAATAAGACATTAGAGTGAGAGAGCATTTTTGGAGGGAGAGATAGAGAAAGAGAGAACGCACCTATGGATCGAAGCTCTTATATTCCCTTAAGCATTGATGATACGAAAACTTTGTGGGTTATCCGATAAGGTTTAGAGGGAGAAGCTAGGAACGATGGAAGGCTGAAAGAAGAGAGCTGCTGAGAGAGGGTTTGGCCGGTATCGGGAATTTTGAAGTTGGGAAATTGTTTACTGCGCAATTGGGCTCTTAGCGGGATTCACAGAGCTGCCGAGAGAGGGTTTGGCCGGGATTGGGGATTTTGACTTTGGGAAATTGTTTACCGCGCAATTGGCCACTTAGCAGGATTCACAAAAATTAATCGTAAAAAACACTTTGTAAGCACAACGTTTGTTAAAAACAAACGTTGTAAAAGTACAACGTTTTTCCAAAAAACGTTGTGAAATAGATGGCTAGCACATCGTTTCTCCCAAAAAAATGTTGTAAATTACTAATACACAACGTTTAATTCAAAAGCGTTGTTTAAAATAAACTTTTAACAACGTTTATTTAAAAATGTTGTTAAAAAAGCGTTGTAATTGCTCTTTTTTGTTGTAGTGATATATATATATATATATATAATGTATATATATATATTACCAAATACGAGACTGATAATTCATTTGTATTTTTATTCAGTCTTGTATTTGGTAATACATTATAAGTTAAAACTATTAAAGGGGTTCATCTCACAACTAAATGACTAAGAGATGTGCGGCTACCAGAAGTGGGTTTAGCGCTTAACACACCGCCTCACAACAAGAATTGATGCTTACAACTTGGACTTATTGGTTCAATTGACATAAACAAAAAACGTGAGTAATTGTGTTTTGATGAGGAAATAGGTTGCTCTAATTCCTTATTAAGTAACCAACTCATGTAATTCAATCGATATTTGAGAGGTCGTATATAGAGTTGATATTTCATTCTTACGGTAAATGATATGAATGTCCATTTATAGTCTCTTCTCAATGCAAGTATGCAACAAATTATTTTATTCATTAAATTTCTTTCATCAATTAAGACACCATCCGTTTCTAAATAACCGTTCTATTTGATTGAACACACATATAAAAAAAAACTAATTGAATGTCTTATATATATAAATAGATACTATAATATATAGTTTCTTTTAAAATCGTTGTGCATGTGGCCAGAATAAAATAACAAGATAAAATAAGGGTAAATTGATAAAAATCATTTCTTAGAAAGGAAAGTTTCAAAACATAACAATTTATTCAAATGGAAAAAAGAGAAAATCAGGACAATTATTTAAGAATGAAGGAAGGTGTATAAAATGTCTTTATGGAGCGAAATAAGGTAATTAATTGAAGACTAATTTTTAGGATCAATTTAAATATTTTTTGAAATCATCAACGACTATATATATATATTATCTTTTTAAATTTGTAACGATCTGGTCTTATGAGCCGAGCTGAGCCTTGTGAATGTAACACAATTCAAGTTTGACTCGTTCAACGTATTAATCTCATGAGCCTATTTGATCATAATATCCACATTTGAATTGATTAAAAAAAATATATTTACATCTAAATTTGAGTTTACCTCATTTATTAAAGGGCGAAATTCGAGTCATTCCCTTTTTAAATGCTTTCAATCGCTCAAATCATATTTGTGCATCGCAAATCCAATTCGTGCATCAAGATTTTTTGCATCGTCAATTTTGCATCGCAATGCACAAATCAGAATTTTCTACATTGGGAATCCAATTGCTGCGTCGGAAATTCGATTCTACATCAGGATTTCAACATCACAAATCTAATTTATGCATCACGATTCAAATTGATACATTTGTGATAAACAAATTGATGCATCACAATGCGTTGAGTAAGTGATACTTAACGTGACTCCAACGCATTAATGACATAGTTGTCTTTTTGCCTCCTAAGTGCTTTTTTTCCAATTAAAAATAATAAAATAAATAATAGACTTCATCGGTATAAAAACTTATGAAATGATGTTACGCCCCAAACCTGCCCTAACTGAGTCCCGGTCTGGGACGCGAACCCAACCAACAAACAAACTCATAACAATAACTGAAATAATTAATTTAAAACATTTTCCTGAAAAATATATCACTGAATAAAAATGGAGTCATATAAGACCCAAATTGTTTTACAACATAATCCCAAATCGTTGCCACAAGTTTCAAAAGATTTAAATACCAAAGGAAGACTACATGTCTTCCCAACCAACCACAAAAGGAATACTTAAATTCGCAGAAGCTACCCAAAAGAGACTTCACCCACTAGCGCTCTGTAGACTTGGTCACACTCACCGTCTTACTTGGCTTTGATCTAAGGAAAACAAATAGGACGGAGTGAGTCGAAACTCAGTAAGGTTCAGGTGTACTTATATATGTCATGCGTGTATGCAACATAATAACGTGCCATGAGCGATGTATACAACTCAGTATTGATATCACAATTCATAAGGAATATTTATATAACACATAAGAGTTCACATGATGATAATTATTCATACAAGTAGTATACCAGATTTGAGATACATCTCCAATCAACCACTACCCCATACACTGCTTGTTATATCGAACACGAACCAATAGTATCCACAATTGTCCCGGGAAGTCGATCACGAGCCAGGTCCCTACAACCCCGATAGTCGTGATTGGCAAAGCTACTACCCCAAAACGCAAAGTAGAGCTAAACCTTAGTCATGGCCGTGACTGAGGGCTTGAGCCCAATCAAACTCTACTACTAACCGACACTGCACTCAGCCCCATGCTCCAGTTAGAGGGTCGTTTGATGCTCAACATAATCACAAAGTGTTACTCACAAGGTCTCATGATTGTTCTAAAACACAATGCCATAGGTTATTGTTCACAAGACCAAATAATTCTAAACTTATGATTATTCTCACTTTCTCAAGTTTATATAATCCTCAAGTAGGATATAATGACTTGTGAAGTAAAGTCATTGTTACCTATTAATGCCTTATTCTGAAGCCCATATTTTGTTCACATAATTCACAAGTAATTATACACATATTTTCCCAATAATTCCAAAATAATATTCTAACACAATTTGCACTAATAATACCACATATCATTCATTCAAATATCCATTTAATACACATTTTTGTCAAGTAATTCAACATATCATTCATCCCAAAACACTAATTTTCACGTATACAATTTCCATCATACAACATTATATAGACTTCTTAAATCACTTTTAACAAGATTCATAAATGAAACATCTAGAAGTAAGAATTCTCATACCTCAAAAATGACAAATCCACAAATGTTGATGCATGTACCAGACCAAAATGAAGCTCTTGACAAGAGGAACAACTTTGATGAAGGTTAAATGGGCAAATAATGAAGGATTGGGCTCCAAATCTAAGCTCCAAACAAGAACACTCAAGACTCTCAAATCTCACATTTAATATGTGTGTTTGTGTGTGTTTTGTGTTTGGGAAATTTGAACTCTCTTGGTCTAACCCGGGTTGAAATCATTTATATATTTGTTGGCTTTTTGAGAAATGACTAAAATGAGTTTAATTACGGGGCAATGCGGTCGCTTCACCTCATGCAATGCGATCGCATCCTCACCAATGTGGTCGCTCTGCTCCAACACAATGCAACCGCACAAACTACTGAGGTTTCCACAAAGTTCAGACACTGGAATGCGGTCACTTCATCAAAGGGGATGTCACCGCTTCCAAGGTGGAATGCAACCGCACAATGTATTGGGAGTTCAACACAAATCAAACCCATCGATGTGGTCGCTTTCCCAGGGTGGATGCTACTACATTAACCCCTGTTCCAGAATTTCTACCAAAGTTAACTAAGATTGACCTAAAACCAAAACACAACCACAAAGTACCAATTCAAACAATACCAAATCATGGTTCACCAGCATAACATGTAAATGGCCAACTCCCAACCTCAATATATCAAGTAATCAACATGCTTAACTTATGAATATACAATATACTACATTTTGAAATTAAACTTCAATTTATCCAACTAACATATTTATAGCAATTCAAACACATTATCATCATATATCATGCAAAAAATACATCATAAGAGTTTTGAAAATTCCCGGGTGTTACAAGACCAACCCGCAACTTCTCTCATGTTCGGAAGGGAGCTGCAAGATTGGGAGTTTGAAGATATTAGACAGATGTTTGATATGTTATATGATTACAAAAGAAGTGCGGTATTGAAAGATATAGTTGTTTGTGCAAAATCAAAGTGGAGAAGCTTTTCCGTGAGATCCTATTATTCTTGATGTTGTTTCTCATTTATATTTTGATTTACATCTGTTCATACATTACATTAGTTATATAAATTAGTGGCTAATTGGGTTGCGTATCAATTAGCGTGGCAACTATGTACAGAACTTTGCCATAGAATAGTTTGTTTATAGGCTTCACAGGTTCAGCGGAAGACTTCAGCCTTCCTTCAGTGGAAGACTTCATCAGTATCAGTGGCGGACCTTATGCGCGAGTTCAAGCATGACGTGTCCAGCCTACCAAGACTTAGTGGATTAATTCAAAGTTATCCTCTATCAATTTGAATTTGAATTCAAACATCCCCTAAACTTCTTAGACACGCCTGAACTACTTTCCGAAAAGCTGGAAGACTTTCACCTCTTGAAAGATGTAAGGCGATGAATGACCGACACTTGCGTGCACCAACACTGCGGGTTTGAAGTTCGATTGTTCGGCTACCAACTCCGCAAACAACTACGCACCACTCCTGCTTTCGCCAAGATCGGTGAGGGCGAATTCTACAAAGACTCCATGCATTTAATGCATTCAACCTAATAGAGCTGTTACACTTCGTCTTCTCAAACGGATCTCTAGAATGCTCCTGCTATAAATACTGCTATTAGAGACGGAAGAAAAAAACTGTCCGTCCAGAAATGCTCTGAAATTCTACAAATCTAAATCTTTATACTCAGTGCATTCAAGAGATCATAAACTGATCAAGAAGCCCTCAACACCAATCAAGAAGATTTGCTTCAACATTTATCTTAAGCTTTTTATTGTTGTCTTCCTTAAACTATTCTTCTGCACGAATTGAATATCTTGTTTATCTAGATATTCAATTCCCAAACCCCCAAATACAAGTCAAATATTTTGTACACGAACCATTAGATATATTCATTGTAATAGAACTAGTGAAAAACATAGTGCACATTTTAAATCCAATGTTGACTGCCTTGGTGGTGGACGTAACACTCTTTATAGTGTGAACCATCTCAAATACTTGTGTTCATCCGTGACTGTTGCTTACTGCTTTGATCTTGTTCTTATTTCCTTTACTTAACCCTTCAATAGCAGACTTGAGTATTCAGTAAAGTCTACCGATAGTCCTTAATCAGCAGACTTGAACTGTCTTCCTTACAAGACTTCCGCTACTTCAATCTCTTTAATAGATTGCAAGTGCTTGTTTTAGGAACATATACGAAAAGTTTTTAAGTGTCTAATAAGCTATTCAACCCCCCCTTCTAGCTTATTATCGTGCCCTTTGGGACTAACAATTGGTATCAGAGCTTAACTCTTTGAAAACTAGTTTTTCCAGGATTAAACTCTTGAGAGACTCGATCCAATGGCACAAACACACTATATGTTGCCTACATCAAATGTGAACCATGTCCCAATATTGGACGAAGGCCATTTCGATGCTTGGAAGGATAAGATAATGCGTTTTATGAATTCTATTGACAACAGGTTATGGAAGTGCGTATAAGAAGGACGACACGTACCAATGAAGGCCAACCTTCTAGCATCCATCATGGGAAATCCTGCCGAAGTACCCATAGAAGAATCAAAATGGACAGAGGGAAAAACTAGTAGAGCTAGAAAACTAATAGAGAAAGCAATCAATATCATAACTAGCTCTCTAGACACCAGCACTTATCAATAAGTGATCCGGTGTACCACTGCTAAAGAGATGTGGGAAGCTCTTGTAGAATACTTGGAAGGAGACCAAGATACAAGAGACAACAGAAAATATACATTCATCCAGCAGTTTGACTCCTTCAAGAAGGATCCAAAGGAAACCTTGAGACAAGCTTACGATCGCTTCAGTGAGGTAGTTAATAGTTACTTTTCTCTTGGTAAAACCTATGGCAAAAAGGAAATGAATATGAGATTTCTAGACTCTCTAGGTAGTTTGTGGCATGTTAAGACCACTGCCATAAAAGAATCTAAAAACTTAAATGAAATGACTCTCCGTAGTCTTTACGCAAGTTTGAAGGTTTATGAGCTTGAAGTAAATCAAGCTCTAGAGCAAACAAGCAGTTGAGCGTGTCCTTGCGCCATGGTACAAGTGACCACGTTGAAAATAAACCTTCCATTTCCTCCAATGAAAATGATTTTCTTTCAGACGAACAGTTTGCTATGTTCGTAAAACGTTTTAAAAAATTTGCAAAATATGGAAGGAAGGACACACACCAGCAGCCTTTTAGAAGAACTAGTAAGAGTTCATCTGTTGAAGAGCTTGTGTGTTACAATTGTAGAAAACCTGGTCACTTCGCCTCCAAGTGTCCAAAGCCAAAGTTTGAAGCATACCGAAAACCTCAATATAAGAAATTTCAAAAACATAAAGGTATGCTGGCTGAAGACATAGAAGAAAATCAGGTTGCTACATGGTTTGAGACTGATTCAGAAGAGGAAGAGGATGATTGTGAGCAAGCTAACATATGCTTAATAGCTCATGATTCAGGTCCCACCTATAACTCCGAACATGAAGTCGAAACCTCACCTAGTCCTTTAGACAAAAGTGAGATCAACTGTGAGAATCTCAGTAAGGAAGAACTTCTTAAAGATAATCAAGATATGCTTGAAGAATTCAATTCCTTTAGAGCAGCCTACATAAAACTCGCCAAACACTGTGAGAAGTTGGCTACTGAGAAATCTCTGCTGACAACTGAGATTCAAACTCTCAATAGTTGTCAACAAGAAAGTATCAAGCTTAAAGGACAAAACAAATTCCTTTGTGACAAAATCGTGTGTCTCATCGAGCATATCAAAGGAATTGATCTAGAGAAGGTTGCCTTGCAAAAGACAATTGACTCCTGGAACAGCTCCAAGGATACCTTTGAAGAAATCCTTTCAAGCCAAAAGTCAAGCAAAGATAAATCTGGCTTAGGATATTCTGATGAGCCCAGTGAGACCCACTCTTCTGTCACGGAGAAAGGTGAAACCTCCGAGACTGCTTATGATATCTTCCTCTCTAAACAGACGTTCGGAAACAAGGGTAAACAAGGACTTGGTTATACAAGTGTACCTTATGTTTAACCCAAGGTTCAGAAAGCAAAAGCCAAGATAACTACTTCTAATGAGAAGCTTGAGAAAGGAACGGTAGAGAAACCAAAGTCTACCGACAAAAACTCTGCCAAAGCAAAGTCTGCTGGCGGTAGACCTAAGAAATCTCTACCAGTGCCTATCAAGTTTGTCTATGAAATGGGTAAGGCACCTAAACTTGTTGAAAGTAAACTTAAAGGTATTCTACCACATCCTCCTAAAAGGTTTATCAACAGATCAGCCAAAGCTAAGTCTGCTGGTAACATGCCTAGGAAGGTTCAACAGAAACCAATTAAGTCTATTGTCAACAAGTCAGTTGAACCAAAGACTGCTGTTAAGATCAAGGATAATCACAAGCACTCTTCAGCTAAGACTACTGACAGTCCTCCATAAAACTTTCATCTTTGTCATTCTTGCAATTGTTTAGGCCATCTGGCCCCAGAATGCCTGCTAAGGTTCACACCAAAATCTGAGAGACCAAGTTCTCTCAAGGTTAGGCAGGTATGAGTTCCAAAAAGTTGCTAATCCTCAGGACCCATAAGAAAATAAAGGGGACCTTGTTTTCTTTGACATTTTTCAGGTCTGCTTCATGGCTATAAATTCATAAGATAAAGACATCTGGTACCTTGATAGTGGTTGTTCTAGACACATGACAGGAAACAGAAGTCTACTCACAGATATAGCTGATACAAAAGGTCCCACAGTGATTTTCGGCGACAATGCAAGAGGAAAAACAATTGGGTATGGCTCTATCTCTAGAGGAAGTCTCTCCATCAACAAAGTTTCTCTAGTAAATGGCTTAAAGCATAATCTTTTGAGCATATCCCAATTCTGGGACAAATGACTCATCTGCCAATTCTCCTCCAACCAATGTCTCATCAAAGATCGTGAATCAAGCTCAACGATACTGACCGGCAATAGAGAAGAAAACGTCTATGTTGTGGATTTAAATCTTCTAGGGAGATTCTCCAGCCTTTGCCTAGTGGCTGACAATGTTCGTGACAACAGTTGGCTTTGGCACAAGCATCTCAGTCACCTCAACTTCAAGTACCTCTCAAAGCTCTCCAAAGATGGGCTTGTCAAAGGTCTACCTACGGTGTCTGCCGACCATGATAAAAGTTACAAAGCTTCCCAATTAGGAAAACTTTCCAAGTCTTCCTTCAAAAGAAAGTCTGTCATGTCAACGACCAGACCTCTTCAACTTCTGCATATGGATCTCTTTGGACCAATCACTACAGTCAGTATCTCAGGAGACAAGTACACTCTTGTAGTAGTGGATGGCTACTCTAGGTTCACCTGGATCGAAACAATGACATCAAAAGATGAGACATATGATCTGGTCACCGCTCTTTTCAGAAGACTTCAAACCCAAAAGCTTGAAGATATTAGTGACATCAGATCAGACAACGACACCGAATTCAAAAACAATGGTGTCGAAAGATATTGTGATGACCACGGGATCAGCCACAACTTCTCTGCTGCCATAACTCCTCAACAAAATGGTGTAGCTGAACGAAAGAACAGGACACTAATTGAAGCAGCGAGAACAATGTTGGCAGAAGCAAAACTTCCAAAGTACTTCTGGGCATAAGCCATCAACTCTGCATGTTTTACCCAGAACAGATCCCTGGTAAACAAGTTTCATAACAAAACTCCATATGAAATATGGAGAGGAAGAGCCCCAAACATAGGATTTTTCAAAATCTTCGGCTGTAAATGTTTTATTCTTTATAATGGAAAAGAATATAGAGGAAAATTTGATTCAAAATCAGACGAAGGAATTTTTCTTGGCTATTCCAAACATTCAAAAGCATTTTGCATATTCAACAAAACATCTTTGAAAATTATAGAATCTGTGCATCTTACTTTTGATGAATATGACTTGTTAGAGCCTCGAAAGGCTCCGAATGTTGCTAATGATTCTGATGATGATAAGACAGGTACAAATACAACATCTACATCTACTCCACTTCAGAATCTACCAACTGCAGATCCTACCAGTTCTGCTAACCCTGCACCGGCAGATTTCAATTCTGCCGATACAAACTCCAACTCTTCTATTGACCCTGAACCCATCTCTTCTGTTTTACCTCAAACACCTTTGGAGATCACTCACCCTTCTTGTTCACCGGAAAATGAAGGTTTAGAAGATCTTATCTCTTCAGAACCTGATTTTTGTGAATCTCCTTCTCAACCAACTCCAAAATCTTTAAGGGAAGAACACACCAGAAGTGATCTTCCCCCAGCTATTATTGAAACTAGAGATCATCCCATTTCTCAAATCATTGGTGATCTCAACTCAGGAGTTCGTACAAGGAATAGAGTTCGAAATGAGACTATGTTTGCATTTGCATTCGTGTCTGAAATCGAGCCAAAGAAGATTGATGAAGCTATCAAAGACCATTACTGGATTGAAGCTATGCAAGAAGAGCTGAACCAGTTTGAAAGATGCAAAGTGTGGAGCTTAGTACAAAGACCGACTGGACATCTAGTTATCGGCACCAAGTGGGTATTCAGGAACAAGAGAGATGAAGATGGAAACGTCACCAGAAACAAGGCTAGATTGGTTGCTTAAGGCTATCGACAGGAAGAAGGATTTGACTTCGATGAAACATTTGCTTCTGTTGTTCGATTAGAGGCAATCAGACTCTTTCTAGCCTATGCTTCGTTCATGGACTTCAAAGTGTATCAGATGGATGTAAAGAGTGCCTTTCTCAATGGTGATCTTCAAGAAACGGTATATGTGGAACAACCTCCAGGTTTTGTCATCCAAGACAAACAGGATCATGTCTACCGACTCAAGAAAGCACTCTACGGCCTAAAACAAGCTCCCAGAGCTTGGTATGCAAATCAATCCAAGTTCTTAATTGAACAAGGATTCATGAGAGGAAGAATAGACACTACTCTGTTCATCCTCAAGCACAAGGGTCATTCTCTTTTGGTACAAATCTATGTGGACGATTCGATCTACAAACCAAAGCCTGTGCAAGAGATTCGAGAAGTTGATGCAAAGCAAGTTCGAGATGAGCATGATGGGAGAGCTCACCTACTTTCTAGGACTGCAGATTCAACAGACTTCTGACAGAATCTTCATCAGCCAAACAAAATATGCAAAGGAACTCATCAAGAAATTTGGTCTTGACTCAGCAAAAGGATTTGAAACTACAATGTCTACCGACTGCCATCTTGATAAAGATGAAAAGGGAAAGCAAGAGCACGTGACCAAGTACCGAGGAATCATAGGTTCACTTCTTTACCTTACCGCCAGTAGACCTGACATTATGTTTGCTGTTTGTGTTTGTGCTAGATTTCAGGCAGATCCAAAGGAATCACATTTGCTTGCTATCAAACGTATCATCAGATATGTTTCAACAACCACAAATCTGGGTATATGGTATTCCAAATGCAACAACTTCAATCTAGTTGGATACTCAGATGCAGATTATGCAGCCTGCAAAGTAAGCAGAAGAAGCACCAGTGGGACTGTAGACTCCCCAATTTCGTACCCCTGGTATGTAACATGACATGAAATATCAAGACCTGTTAAAACTTAACAAATGTCAAGTTACATGGTTCAAAGATGCAAAAGACAAAGCAGGATGCGCAAAACAGTGAAATGCAGGGGGCAAAGTGCCAAAAAAGGAACAAGAAAGCCAAAGCTAGCGCCACCCATGGAAGAAGTGGGGGTGGTGCCCAGTTTGTTCATGGGTGGCGCCCAGTTCAAGCTTCTGAGGAATCCCAGCTACTCTACTGACTAAGGTCGATTCGCATAATGTGCAAATCTTTCTGCGTGCAGCCTGGCAAGTGAAATCGAAGAGAGAAAAAGAAATTCCTTCAGTGTCCTCTTCCCAGGCTATAAATAGAGCCTTCGGGGTTCATTTTCAGACACACCTTTCTTCCCCCAAAAACTCTCCGCGTCATTGTTACGCTGAAGAAATAGAGAGCGAAGTGAGCTAGTGAGTGATCCTTCTATAAAGCCTCGAAACCCTGCCAAATCTCCATCAAACCTAAAACCAACCGATCAAAGTGATCCCTAGCCCTTTAGTTAGGCATCCACCCTATTTTCCCGGTCCAAAAACCTCGGAAAGAGCAGTTGCTCTGCCCGAGTGAAAAGGCCAAAACCACAAAAAATAAGCCCTTGTTACAGAAATCCGCAAGCGAGGTAGCAAGCAAGTAAGCACAAAAAATAAGTTACTCAAAACCACAACAGCGGTAGCATAAAAAGTCTCCATCTCTCGAGAAAGACAGAGCGAGCACACCTCGCTCTGAAAGGTAAAACCTTTAAGAGCATTTCTTTTATAAAAAGTTATTTTCAAATCTGGCCCAATGTAAAAAATATAAGCCGTTGTGCTGCCCGGATTTAGTTAGGAAATACTATGTAAAAGAGCCGTTATTATGGCCAAATATTTTTAAATGTATTTGTAACTATTGTAAGGAGATGGCTGCAAGTCCGTAAATAATGTAGACGCGGACGTATTTGCTTTTATTTCCTGTCTTTTAATGCTTTGTTTATTTGCTAGATAAATATAACAAAAAACATACTTTAGCCAAAAACCATTTTTGAGCCGAAAGGCGAGTTGAGTGCCTAGCACCTTCCCGTAACTCGTAACTTAGCCTCAGAACGTTTTTATAATCTCGGTTTTCTTTTTTGGTTTTGCTTTATTTCTTCCCAAAATAAAGATGGCGACTCTATAAAACATTTTGGATCCGGTGGGGCCTCGCAACATCTTTTCTTGCACTTTTTCCGTTTTCCCTAAAAAGGGAGAATGAGAATGAAAAGGTGATGTATTCCTATATCTGGTATCCCCCAAAAAGGGATAAACTTGATATAGAAAACCAAAGCACCCATAGCGATCAGGCGAGAGGGGGGGGGGGGGGGGAGGGTGGGGGGGGGGG
>JABEVN020001724.1:0-23826 GCA_013146195.2 Codonopsis lanceolata | reverse complement strand
CTTAACTTAACTTAACGTAACGTAAGTTAACGTGAACTTAACTTAACTTAGTTTAACGTAACGTAACCTAACTTAGCTTAACGTAATGTAACTTAACTTAACTTAACTTAAACGTAACGTAACTTAACTTAACTTAACTTAACTTAATTTAACTTAGCTTAACTTAACTTAACTTAACTTAATGTAACATAACTTAACTTAGCTTAACGTAACTTAACTTAACTTAACGTAATGTAACTTAACTTATCTTAAACGTAATGTAACTTAACTTAACTTAACTTAACTTAGCTTAACTTAATTTATCTAAACTTAACTTAACTTAGCTTAACTTAACTTAACTTAACTTAAACGTAACGTAACTTAACTTAGCTTAACGTAACATAACTTAACTTAGCTTAACGTAACGTAACTTAACTTAGCTTAAACGTAATGTAACCTTACTTAACTTAACTTAACTTAATTTAACTTAACTTAACTTAACTTAACTTAACTTAACTTAACTTAACTTAACTTAACTTAACTTAACTTAACTTAACGTAACGTAACGTAACTTAACTTAGCTTAACGTAATGTAACTTTACTTAACTTAACTTAACGTAATGTAACTTAATTTAACTTAACTTAACTTAACTTAACTTAGCTTAACTTAACTTAACTTTACTTAACTTAACTTAACTTAGCTTAACTTAACTTAAACGTAACTTAACTTAGCTTAACGTAACTTAACTTATTCTAATTTTTAACGTTAATTAACTTAACTTCTAACTTAACGTAGAACTTAACTTAACTTAACTTAACGATCTTAATCCAGCTTAAACGTACTGTAACTTAACTTAACTTAACTTAACTTTACTTTTACGTAACTTAGCTTTAACTTAACGCGATTAACTTAACTTCAGCTTAACGCAGAACTTAACTTAATTTAGCTTAACGTTAACGCAACTTAACGTGAACGCAACTTAACTTAACTTAACTTACTAACTTAACTTAACTTAACTTTCTAACTTAACTTAACCTAACTTAACGTAACGCAACTTAACTTAGCTTAACGAATGTAACTTCTTCCTTAACGTAAATCTTTAACGTAACTTAGCTTTAACCCCTCGCCAATCCTTAATTTCTAACATAACATAACATAACCAACGCGCCACGTAACGCAACGAATTTAACTTACATGAATATGCCATTCTCAAGACAATGTTGTATAGAATGATGAACACAACAGTATTCTCGTTACATTTTTTTGTCGACCCGAATTCTATCCGATCGAGGTAAAACCCAATCGGATCAAATATTTGTTCACGACAAAGCATCAATTCGTTTAGCGGGTTTCCCTAATTTTTAATTATGAAAATATTTAGTGACGAAAAATTCCGTTGCTGGAATTAAATTGAAATTAAATGATGAAAATATTTAGCGAATTTTAATGTGCTAGACATGCAACACAAAGATGACCACATGCAAATTCAAATATACTCTATTTATATAATTTTGTTATTATTTTCTTAAATATATAAATTAAGTTGTAATGTGAATATTTTAATTTTTGTAATTATATTGATGCTAATCATTTTAATGAATGATATTAAAAAAATGATATTATATTATTAAATTAATATTTCAAATATTAATTTAATAATAAAATATCATTCATTAAAATGATTATAATATTTCCTATATATATATACACACAAAGGGATTTTACAAAAACAAAAATATTCCAAAAATTATTTATTTTAAATTTACAAAGGGATTTTACAAAACAAATATTTCAAAACATTATTTATTTACAAAAATAAATATTTCAAAACAAATATTAATTCCAAATGAATTAATTAATATTACAAAAACAAATATTTCAAAACATTAAAATGATTATAATATTTCCTATATATATAGAATATTATAATTTTTAATGAATGATATTTTATTATTAAAGTAATATTTGAAATAATTTAATAATATAATATCAATAATTAAAATGATTAGCATCAATATAATTACAAAAATTAAAATATTCACATTAATTTATATACTTAAGAAAATAATAACAAAATTATATAAATAGAGGAAATTTGATTTAAATTAATAAAGTGAAATTATATAAATAGAGGAAATTTCATTTTATTACTAATAAACTATTAAAGTTGTCATTTTCTTAAAAAAAATGACTTTTAAACAAAGACTATTTACCCAGAACGAAAACAGTATTTGAAATTATAAAAATATAATTTCAAGTCAATTAATAATAATGTTCCCGAAAAATTAAAACTTCCTCCACCGCCAACCCCAAAATCCCTAAATATTTATATTACCGCCAAAAACAATCTTCCCTAAAAAAATAAACCAACCTTTCTTTTTCGCTAAATGTGAGCGGGAGTGAACAAGATAGCCACCGCCAAATCCAAAAACCATCTAAAAAAGCCCTCTCTTCCTCTTCGCGGTCTCTTCATTTCCTCCTCTCCTTCTCACGCCGCCATCCTCCATGGCGACCCAAACCCAAGCGATCCAGCTTCATCCCCGCCGTCAATCGCAATCGCCAAGCAAACCCCCCTCTCTCCCTACAACCAGCCGGACTATCAACAAAAGTGCCTGCTCCATCCGCCCCAAACCCGACTCCATCTCCCTCTCTTCCACAATCTAGTTGGCCAGCGTGCCCCGTATCTCGCCCTCGGCCTCTTCGTTGCCTCCTGGCCCTCTTTCAGCCCCCGTCTGCCCATTCACGTGAACCGACTTCAATTGCTCGCGCCGGCCATCTATCTCCATCACCGTTGTCTCCCTTTCGCTGTAGATCCGCAATCACCAACTCATCTTCCACACCCGCCATGGCATCCCGTTCTGCCTCCTGGCCGTAATTTCGAGTCCCTTCCATCCGATTTCAGTACTCCAAGAGGTTTGAAGGAAATTTGGTTCCAAAAAGTTCCAATAATCCAAAATTTTTTTTTTCTCCAAAAAATTTCGCAAAATCCAAGTAAGATTGTTCTAATTTTTCCAATAAACTCGAAATATGGGAGTTAAATTGCTGGACATTTGTTGCCTAACTATACTCTGGGTATACTGAAATTGTGCAAATTGAATAGTGGTGGTAATCTGGTATGCTTGTGGTCAAATGTCCTAAGTTCTTCTGAGGTTTATGAAATTGGTGTCCCACGATATTGTTTAGGAGCACCACATAATCTGATTGGTCCCTGCTGTATTCCGAGTCTCTATTGTGATTCTCTGAGCATTTATTTATTTGTATATAATGCCTGCAGTCCATTTGAAATATATATGCATTACAGTTGGTAAATGTTGTCATACTTGTCACTTTACTCATTTCGCTCTCTGTTTGGATAACAAAAATGCAAGGAAGGTAAGCAATTTATGCAAGGAAAAATGCTAAGGATCCAAAAAAAAAAAGGGTTCCAGTTTTGCATCTCAATCTTTGTGTCAAGCATATGAGTTGTGATTGCCTTTAGCGACAGAAAATTTCGTCACTAAAGGTCATTTTTCTAGTAGTGATTAGACAATAATCTGCACAGCTTCCATAAGCGCGAGATCTTCATCATTGGTCCATCTTGCACGTGTTTGAGACTTGTGTTTTACCGGTACCGCTTTAGTTTCGTCGTCCAAATTAATTGTTTCTAAATTGATTTCCGTCTCGGGAACTGATGACGGTGTTGTTTATCGCAAGCAGACTTTGCCTTAGCAGAGCTGCTGTCGGTAGACTTTGATTTCTCTACCGTTCCTTTTACAAGCTTCTCATCAGAAGCAGCCACTTTGGCTTTCCCTTTGTGAGCCTTGGGGTAAACATATGGTACACTTGTATAGCCAAGTCCATTTTTACCCTTGTTACCAAAGGTCTGTTTGGAGAAGGAAAGATCAACAACAGTCTTGGAGGATTCACATTTCTCTGTGACAGAAGAGCATGCTAGGTTGGGCTCATCATTATAGCCTAAGCTTGATTTATCTCCACTTGGCTTTTGGATGGATAGGATTCCTTCGAAGGTTTCCTTTGAGCTGTTCTAGGAGTCAATAGTCTTTTGCAAGGCAATTTTCTCCTGGTTTAACACTTTGATGTGCTCAACTAAGCACTCAACTTTGTCATAGAGGAATTTGTTTTATTTTTTTAGCTTGATACTTTCTTGTTGATAACTATTGAGAGTTTGGATCTCATCTGCCAGCAGAGATTTTTCAGCAGCAAGCTTTTCATAGTTCTTTGCGAGTTTTACATAGGCTACTCTGAAGGTGTTGAACTCCTCAAGCATATCTTGATTATCCTTGAGTAGTTCTTCCTTACTGAAACTTTCATAGTTGGTCTCAACCTTTTCAAAAGGATCAGGTGAGATTTTGACTTTATGTTCGGAGTCATAGGTGGGAATTGATTCATGAGCTATTAAGCATAAATTGGCTTACTCACAATCGTCCTCATCCTCTTCTGAATCTGTCTCAAACCATGTAGCAGCCTATTTCTCTTCAATGTCCTCAACCAGCATACCCTTTTGTTTTTGAAATTTCTTATTAGGAGGCTTTCGGTATGCTTCAAATTTTGGCTTTGGACATTTGGAGGTAAAATGACCAGGCTTCCTACAGTTATAACACACAAGCTTATTGTTAGATGAGGTTTTAGCAGTCTTTCTGAAAGGCTTCTGGTGTGTGTCCTTCCTTCCATATTTTGTAAATTTTTTAAAACATTTTACAAACATAGCAAACTGTCCATCAGAAAGAAAATCATTTTAACTGGAGGAAGTGGAAGGTTTGTCATCAACTGGAATGGCTTCTTGTACCATGGCTGGCAAGGACAGAGTTTTGAACTACTTGTTTTGCTCTAGAGCTTGACTAACTTCGAGCTCATAAACCTTCAAACTTGCATAAAGACTACGAAGAGTCATTTCATTCAAGTTCTTGGATTCTTTCATGGCGGTAGTCTTAACATGCCAAAGACTACCTAGTGAGCCTAGAAATCTCTTGTTCATTTCTTTCTTGCCATAAGTTTTACCTAGAGAAAAGTAGCTATTTATTACCTTGCTGAAACGATCGTATGCATGTCTCAAGGTTTCCTTAGGATCCTTTTTGAAGGAGTCGAATTGCTGGATGAAGGTGTACTTCCTGTTGTCTCTTGTATATTGGTCTCCTTCTACGTATTCAACAAGAGCTTCCCACATCTCTTTGGCAGATGTACACTGAATCCCTTGTTGGTAGGTGCTAATGTCTTGAGAGCTTGTGATGATATTGACAGCTTTACTGTCTAGCTCCACTAGCTTCTTTTCGTCCTCAGTCCATTCTGATTCTTCTTTAGGAACTTCTAGAGGATTTCCACCAACGGTTGCCAAGAAGATTTGGCTTCATTGGTACGTGACGTCCTCCTAGTACGCACTTTCCATAACCTGTTGTCAATAGAGTTCATGTGACGCATTATCTTATCCTTCCAAACATCGAAATGGTCTTCGTCCAATATTGGGACGTGGTTCACATTTGAAGTAGGTAGCATGTAATGTGTTTGTGCCATTGGATCTTTATCTCTCAAGAGATTAATCTTGGAATAACTTGTTTTCGAAGAGTTAGGCTCTGATACCAATTGTTATTCCCAAAGGGCACAATACTAGGCTAGAGGGGGGGGTTGAATAGCCTAGTTACGCTTAAAAACTTTTCGTAATAGTTATTAAAACAAGTACTTACAACCTATTGAAAAGGTTAAAGTAAGGGAAGACTTGTAAGGAAGACAGACCAGTAGACTTGGCTGTTTACTTAAGTTTGCAGCTCAAAGGAATGAGTTAAGACGAAGATAACAATATAAAGCAGTAAGCAACAAAACATAAGGAACACATGTATTTTGAGATGGTTCGCACTATAAAGAGTGCTACGTCTACCACCAAAGCAGTCAACCTTGGATTTGAATGTGCAATATGTTTTCCACTAGTTCTATTACAGAAATCTCTAATGGGTCGTGTACAAAATATTTGACTTGTATTTGGGGGTGGGGGAATTGAATATCTGGAAAACAGAATATTCAAGGTTCATAAGAATAGTAATGAATTCAACAATAAGAAGTAAATGAATAACAGTTGATGCAGATCTTTTTGTTGTTGTTGAGGACTTCGTTGATCAGTTAATGATCTTTTTGTTTGCAGTTTGATGACTTGATGTTGTTGAATAAATTCAGAGCATTATTTTGTTCAGTCTTCAATGACAGTATATATATGAGAGCATCCTTGAGACCGATGGAGAAGACGAAGTGAGTAACAACTTTATTAGGTTGAATGCATTAAATGCCTGGAGTTTCTTTGTTGACTTCATTTTCAACTTGGATTGATCAGGGTATGGAAAAGAGTAGGTACAACAACTAGCAGGTGGGCAACAAACAGAGTTGTAGACCTGCAGTAGTTGGTACAATATGTTTGTGTCAGACTGCAAACCTGATCTGCCATATTCAGGAGGTGAAAGTCTTCTTTCTTCAGAAAAGCTGGAAAGGCGTGTCTTGGAAATTGGGAGATGATGACGATGGATTAATTCAAACTCAATTCAAAGATAGCTTAATTAAGTAATTCATTTGAGTTGGTCATCCTGATAATCTTGACACGTCATGTTGTCCGAAGTCAAACAAGGTTTGCTGGTGAAGGCTGCTGGTGAAACCTTTACCAAAGTCTTCTGCCGAAACATGTGAAGTCTAAGAAACTATTCTAAAGGCAAAATTCTATACACAGTTGCCATGCTAAATGAATGAGCAAATACAAATTAAGATACAGTGAGAAACAACAGGTGTCTTCTTCCTTCCTTCATTTCTATTTTGTGTATAAACTCTCTCAATTGGAGCTTTTCCTTTCTCTTCTTTGGATTTACATCTTTTTTTTTTTTTGAAGTAATAGGTGCCTAAAAGAAATTAGCCTCCAAATTTAGAACTGCAAAAGAACCAATAATGATATGTAACAGTTATAAGTAAAAAGAAGATATAAAAGCAGAATACCTCAGTTTGGACCCCATTGGCACTTGCATTACTTTCCCTTGGTTCTCTACACCCATTTTTGTTATGACCAACTACATTGGAAATACTACAAGCCATCTCTTTCCCATACTGACTCATTTTTTGTACACCCATGGTTGTCTTCTTTGGTTGTTCTTCATGTGGTGCCTTCACTCTCTTCTTCTTTGACCTCCCCAACGTTGCCTTGTACATTGGAGGCCGCAAGGGATCATCTCCAGATTATGGTCAGTTGTTTTCACCTGTTATGCGCTCAATACTGTTTGCATATTCCTTTAAAAAATCATCCTTTGTATAACACTTAGGAATATAGTCATCTACATTCTTGCCAATACTCAACAGGCCAGTAATGGCATGACAACATAAGATTCCACTTAAATCCCATGATCTGCAAGTACAAGTCATATTTTGAATGTCAACAACATACCCCCAATTCATGTAATCCACTTGGAACTTCTTGTTTCCATTATAGGTAGCAGTCCACAATCTAGCTTCAGACGTGTATAATTCAAAATGTTTTTCTAATCGTAGGACATATCCTATCCCAATGATTTTCATCCATTCTCTTCTCTTATGTAGCCTAGTCATCATAGTCATTCTCAAATGCTCCGTCATATAAATTAGTGGTATAGACCTAGCTTCCACTTAGGACCCATTGAACCCCTCTGTCATATTATTCTCACAGTTATCACATTTAATCTCAGTTGAGAAGAAAGCCTTGCACCACTTACTTGGATTTCTATGCATCAAATCATTGTAGGCCATTTCATCCATTTTTTTCAATTTCTCATAGTTGGTGTTGTAGCTGTCCATGTTAGTTGACTTCAAAATTGCCCAGAAATGACTTTTATTCTCTGCACCTCTAAATTCTTTTGGCCAGTTAGCATGCACATGTCTTGCACATGCCCTATGCTCAGATAAAGGCAGTAGTTCAACAATAGATATTACAAGTCCCTATTAAATTGAAGAATGACATAATAATTTAAATAGAGCATGACAAGATATTAAAGTACATGCAATAGAATATATATATATATATATATATATATATATATAACTATTAAAGGTGCACTTATAAAAAAAACTATTAAAGGTACCTTCTGTTGATCTAAAATGAGGGTCCATCCCCTACCATCCTCCATTTGCAAGTCATTTATTAGGTGAGAAAGAAACCAACCCTAAGAATTTTTGTTCTCCACTTGCACAACTTCCCAAGCCACTAGAAACATTTGGTCATTCCCATCTCTTCCCACTACTATCAGCAATTCTCCTTTCGTACAGCCTTTTAGGAAACACCCATACAACCTAGGACCTGGCTACAACCAATCAATAGACCCTTCTTCAGGGCATCAAAACACACATAAAACCTCTTAAATACAAAACCATATGCGGGATTGTTCAGGATACAACATACTTCTACAGTAATGCCTTCATTAGTCCTCCTCAGCTTATTTCTATAACCATAGATCTTGGCATAGTGTTCCTTTATTGAACCAGCAACAGCACCCAATGTGTAATACCCCGATTTTCGGTTAGCTTGAATTGCGTGCAATGCTCGCATTTCTTCCTTGGTTGATTGCTTGTTTGGTTTGTGAGAGAGTCTAGATGTGTATGAGAGATCACATTAAGACCAAAATACTATTAAGAGATGCCAAATAGTTGTTGACTTGCTAAAGTCACAAGTCGTAACTCGACGATAGTCGAAATGCGACGCGATTGAGAGTTTACTTGCTTTTTGTGTTCCTGACCTAGATTTGGTCCTATATCTTTACATGATGATTTATTAACATGTTTAGATGTGTTAGACTTATATTTGGATGCATTCTTGAAGTCTTGTGAGGTTTTGACGCTTCGAGGATAGCAATCGTCCTTATCGCGTAGTTCGAGTTTGAGCCGTGTGATCGTCTCGTCTTTTGGGAGTTCTTTTCTCCTATCTGTTGTTCATCATCTGTGAAGCATTCAGGCCTATTCAATAGTCTTTTGAAGTGTTCATAATCTTAGGTTGTTTCCCGTCGGTTTGTGGTTTCATTCGTCGTTTCGTTAGCGCGTTGTTGTAACTTGCTTCGGTTTCGTTCCGAGTTGTTTCAGATGTTGTTTGTGGGATTCTAGACCTACTTTGAAAGTGGTTTGAGACTTGGTTGGTTTAGCTAAGTGTTTGAGGACTTTAAGGGTTGAATTATAGGCCATTGCGAAGCTTTAAGGCTTGCGGTTGAATGCGGGAAGGACCGTAACCGAACGAGGATTGCAGAAAATATCACAGAAGGTAAAAGAGGTCAAAGCGGTCGCATGCTATTGGACCATGCGAGTGCATGGTCCTTCGAGGCAGCTTGTCCCTGTTTTGTGTTTTGATGTGTAATTCCTATCCTACCCTCATTAAACCTCCTCTAAACCCCTCCTAACACCCATACTTAGTCCTAATGATGCCCTAACATGTTTGGGGAGTTAATTAAGGTTTGATTAGAGGTTGATTACTCCTAACATTCTCTAATTGTACCAAGGAAATCCCAATTGTGCCCTCTCTTATTGTGGAGGTATAAATAGACAAATCCATTAAGGAATGCAGCAATTTCTTTCATTTCTCCCCCCTTCATCATACGTATAGAGTGAGAAAGAGTGGGAGTTCATGGGGGGCTTTGAGCCCTAGCTTTTCTTCCTCCAATCCATGAAGATCCAACCGTTGGATTCCCTCCAAACTTGAGATTCTTGAAGCCCTCGACGAGTAGAACAACTTCACCGATCGGATTTCGATTCTCTTGAGTTTTCACTCAAGCTAGGTAAGCTACTACAATCCTTCTTCTATGGATTTTATGCTCATTGACCCTAAGGAAAACAAAGAGGCTTGCTATTTGAGGTCAATGAGTACACATGTATGATGTGTGTGATTTTATTTTGAGTTTTGGATTTTTGGTGAGTGAACTTGCTAGAAGCATGAATAGGTTGATTTCTATGGTTAATGGAGTATGTTATTAAGCATCATTATATGAGTTTAGACTTTGAGCATGATGGTCATGATTTCCTAAAAACCTAGGGTTTGACTATGTGTTCATGTAGTAAATGGGTTGTTGATGATATGAATGATTTTTGGAGTTTTATTTGGATATTATGAATTATTGGAATTATACATGGATAGATGTTTAAAGTTTGGAAGTATACTTGATGAACTTATATTTTTGGTTGTGAGCATGAATAATGAATTATCACTATGGATTACATGATTAAAATGTAATGTTTGACTTTATTGGGTTGAGTTGACTTTTATGCATATAATAGTATGTCGTTCAACTCTAATTCATGAATTGAAGGTTATGAGCATGCTAGATGTATTTATATCTTGGTTATGAGCATGCTAGATGAAATTACATCTTGTTTAGATAGATGGTTATTTTGGATGAAAGCATGCTTGATTAAATGATATCTTGAGATACATGCTTGAAATGTGATGATTGACTCTAAATGTTAAGTGTTGACCTATGAACCATATTTTGGGGATTTTGTTGGGAAGGTATGGATTATGTTGGGTTGCACAATGTTGCTAACCTTGAGAACTTAGCCATGAATATTAGCTAATGAATAATAGGAGGGTTATGATGTAAATAGCTTCTATGTCTTCAAATTTGAAAATAGTAGAAATGACTCAACGGAGTCGATTATGGGACTAATATGAATATAGTGAATCAGATATTAAGATCCTACGGAATTTGGGGGTAGTTTTGATGGAGGCTAAGCCTCCGAGCGTTTTCAAGTGTATGAAGAACACTTTGGTATTAGAGACTTGATATTATTGCTCTAATATGTTTATGTGTTAGTTAGCATAGAAATGCATAACTATGTGATTTATAAGTAAATATCTACTTGATTGGATTAGTACGGTGTGTTGTACTTTTCCTTTGGTTGAGCATGCGAGTAGATATTACATGTGCTTGTGTCTGAGTCCAGCTGGCGGTTTTGGTTTGAGTTTTTGGTTGGACGATGCATTGTCTTCACGAATTGTGGGATTAGTGATTGCAATGGATCGCCGCGCCGGGTTTGCACACACCCCTCCATCGATGGCCACGGTGGGGATGTAGCTGATCATTGCTAGAGTAATACACCTACCTTTGATAGCTATGGAACCCGAAACGGGGATTGTTTTTGGGGACGTTGATATCCACGAAAGGGATATCGAGGACACATAAGGTTGCACGTGTTTTGCAGGAGCTACACGGCGGATGCGGAAAAGGAATCATCTCTCTCTCTCTCTCTTATGTGGTTTAATATACGAGCACTTATATGAATTGTTGTGCTACGTGGTTATGATATGATTTACATGAGATGATGATTACTTGATGAAATGTTATAATAAAAATATAACATGCTAAAGAAATGATGATTTTTATGATATGATGTTATACTAAAAATATAACATGTTATTCATGATTAGAATGGAAACAATAGTCTCCCATATATATGAATTATTATATGAGTTATGTTAAATGAAGAATTATGAGACTCATGGTATAATTGGGTTATGTGAATGGTGGTTTGATGGTAAGTTAAAATGTGGAATTAACATGCTACACATTGTAGGAATTGAGAAGCATATCATATATGATATGGATGACCTTATGATAAATTATGTAGAACTATGTTCTATGTGTCTATGGATTAAATTGGGTTTATGTTGAGAATTATACCATGAAATGATATATCATAAGTATGACATGAGATGTACATGTTTTATTTGAGCATAATGTCATGCCACGACATTGCATCTTTAGTAGCTTACTAAGTCATTATGACTTACTCGTTTACTTTGTTTTCCTTAGATTCGAGCCGAGCTAGGACTGCGAAGGAACCCGCCGAGTCTACGATAGAAGTGTAAATTTTATGAAGGTTACTACCATTATTAATAGTTGTAACCTTAAGTTTATTGGAAAGGACGTTTGGGAAGTGAAGTTATATAGACTTCACTATGGGTAGTAAAGCTTGTGTTTTATTGGTTCTTGTATTTGTAAATTATTAGTACTTGTTTTGTGAGCCGACAAATGTTAGTCGTGCCATGTTGATATTATTATATTGTTTCTACCCATCTTGAGTAATATTAATGTTGGTTGTTGTACTCCGGCATGTTTAGCCGTAGAGTGTGTAGACTAGAGTTCTAGACTTAGTTAATGTTGGGTTCCGACTGTAACGTCGTCGATGACTTGGTTATTATTGTTTATAAAATTGTAACAGGTGGTTTGTTGTACGTGCCCAATGTTGCGTCACGTGCGTCGAATTTTTTGGGCCGAGAGATTTACTATCTCTTTGGTTGTTTTGTATTTCGGAGCTTGTTAGCTCGGGTCCATCTAAGTTATTCGCTTCCGCATTTGTTAAGTTGTTGGCGTATCGCTGTTATAGTTTTACCCTTTGTTTGTTATTTTGTGTGTTTTGGCGGCACGACCTTGGGGTCTCGTATTGGGATTCGGGTCGGGTCGTCACACAATGCCTTTCTTTTAGCCCTTGAGCAAGAACCCAAACTGACATCCAAACCATACCTTGTTTCAATCTCCTTCTTCATTTCTACAAGCTTCCAAGATGGATTACTTTTTATTGTTGTGTAATATATACTTGCAATCTATTGTGAAATGAGTTGTCTACTCCTCAAATTTTTACTGCACATATGCTTCGGATTATAGGTTTTTATCTGAAAAATCTTCACTCCTTTGGGTTGACTTCCCCAAATCCTCCATGGGCATACAATGGAATTCATGCAGACTACACACACTGTCCTTTGTTCATTATTCAAAAATTTGAAGTCTATCCCCCTTCTCTATTGCATGTGCTCTTATTGCCTCCTTAAACTCCACTGCATTCTTAATTCCATGCCTACATTGAAGTTGATATCCCTGGGATCAGTATATGGATTGAATGATCCATATTTTTTTTCTTTTTTGCTTCTTCTTCTTGATGGCAATGGCCTCATGTTCACTGTAATTACTACTCAGCTCTGAATCAGTGTCAGCAATGAATGTCTCCTCCAAGGCAATATGCCCATCCTTAGTCATTTGAACATGAGGTGTACCATGCTCCTTATCAGTCATTTCAATTGGTTTTTTCCTTTCATTTGTTTTCATATCAATACATGTCTATCTAACGTAAGTGTAGACACCCCAATTTCGTACCCCTGGTATGTAACATGACATGAAATATCAAGACCTGTTAAAAAGCTAACAAATGTCAAGTTACAGGGTTTAGATTGCAAAAAATGCAAAAGGATGCATGAACAGTGAATTGCAGGGAACCAAAGTGCCAAAAATCATAACGGAAAAGCCCCTGGGAGCTGCCCAGGGACCCCCAGGCGCCGCCCCAACTTCCAATGCGGGTGGCGCCCAATAGTACCTCCTCAACTGTAGCATTTTGTCTTTGGTGCAATTATCTCAGCGCGCGGTACAAACCGATAAAGCTCAGTGAATGAAACTTAACAACGAAGAAAGCCAAGATTCTCGCCTATAAATAAAGGCATCCGTCACTCAGAATTCACACATTTTTTCACCGCGCAAGTTCGTGAAAACTCTCCCGAGAGAACGCTGAAGAAATTTCCCTCTAGCTCCGAAGCTCTGTCGAATCTCCCCCAAACATTAAAACTCACCGGCCAAAGTGAAACTTAGTTGCCCTACTAGGATTCCTCCCTATTCCTCTGATCCAAAAATCCAAAAAAGAGCAGCAGCCATGCCCGAATCCAGACGCCAACTCAGCAAAAAACAAACAGTTGCTCTGCCCGATTTCTGCTGTCAACAAGCAAACAACAGCAAAAAAAACAAGCAGTTGCTACGCCTAGATCCCGAGGCGAAAAGAAACTTTCAGAAGCAGTTACTCTGCCCGAATCCCCGCAACAGCAAAACATCACAAAAAGACTCCTTCTCCATAAAGGACAGAGCGAGCGCACCCTAGAATCTAAAAAGGAGTTTTGTACGGGATAAAACCCTCACGCTTAAGAGGTAGGCTATTTAAAATTCTTAATATATAAAAGTGCTATTTAGACTAGCCCAATGTAAGAAAAATAAGTAGTTATACTGTCTGAATTTCTATAAGAAAATAGCACTTAAAAGAACCATTATTATGGCCAAAATTTTATAAATATATTTGTAACTCCAAGAAGGAGGTTGTTGCAAGTCTGTAATAATATATATATATATATATATATATATATATATATATATATATGGTTTAATAATATGTGTACACCTCCGAATAATATGTGTACAGGTTGTTCCAAGAAAATGATACACCTCCGAATTCATTTTGCTACTCTGAATCGGAGGAAGAATCTACAGAAGAAGTCAACATTGTTGAAAGAATCCCAACTGAAAAATACAGTAATGTGCCATTGTCACATGGGATGGATAAGTCTGCCAATTCTGTTGAGGGAAGCAGTGGCACTAACAGAAGCTGCATAAGACCTTACAAAGGAAATAGAAGGCATTACGACGAATTGCATACTCCAATGTCACTGATATTACAAGGGTTAATAGCACAAGAAGTCCTTAAGCCCTTTGAAAACTACAAACCTCCAAGCCCATTACCCGCCAAATAGAGCCACAATAAGTACTGTGAATATCACCAATTCAGTGGTCATATCACCGACAAATTCTTCTCACTCAGAAATGATATTCAAGACCTTATCGATGATAAAATCATTGAGAAACTCCACCCATGATTGATTCTGATAAAAAGTGATCAGACATCGCCCAAGGAACAACATTGAGAAAGAATTTAGATAGGGCAGAACTTAGTACAAGAAGTTGTTGGTCACTCAGGGAAGGACAAGGGAAGACTTTGAGACTCATAAAACCCTAGAAAACCCTTTTGTATACACCTCCAAAAACCTTTTTTCCTTTGAACATCCAAATAAAATCTTCAGGAAACAGTTTTTTCAACTCAGTGTCAGTTTATTCGTAGATTTTCTATATATATCTTCATTTCAGGTCACATATTTCCGAGTATCACTGGAAAGGTTTTCTTCTCAAGGATGATAAATTGACTCGCTTACCTAAATCTTTACGAGTTGATAATGAATCATCCAGAAGATATGGACCCGCAAACTATTAAGAACACATGACATTCAAAGCAGGCAAGTCGTCTTGACCGGAATCACCTTCGACCCATTGCAACCGAAGAACCTAAAACCATTTTTAGTCCACCATATGCCAAAATCCCTACCAAAACTAAGACCTTCAAATGTCCCCAGCCAAACAAACTATCCTCATGATCCAGCTTCCCAAAATAAGGGCTATTTCGTTTTTTTATCCACCAAGAATGATTATCCATTTGGCCCAAAAGGAGAAATGACATTCCCCAACTGCTATGATGATGCTCCGAGAAACGAAGAAAAAACAAAAAACAAAGAAAAAAGAAAAAAAAGAGAAAAAAAAATCTCTCTGGAACAAGTCCATCATTTGTCCATCTCCCTCTTACCCAAACTAGTTTGGGGCTTCTCGAAAAATCAACACATACACTTTTTAGATGTGAATCGAAGAAAAAAAAGGAGGCCCACTATACTCAAAGCCAAAGTCATACCCCAAACCCCAAGCTATACCCAAAGTCAAAACCAAAAAGCCTACCATATTCAAAACCAAAAGCCAATTATCCATCTAGAACCCACAGCCTGAAAAGCCAACCAACGATCAAATTATTGATCGCTTTTTCCATGAAGAGACTTTCTAACCTCAAAACCAATTCATTTTCAAAAACTTAAACAGTACACCCTGAACCAGTCGCGATCAACATCTCTGCTTCAATCCGTTATAACCTGATCTGAGTCAAATAGGAACTCCTTGCTAAATATATATATATATATATATATATATATATATATATATATATATATATATATATATATATATATATATATATATATATATATATATATATATATATATATATATATATACACATAAAAATATCAAGATAATTACCAAGTAGGGTCCATAACCCTTCTGGGGATACTCGGCAATAAAGTGAATTCTGAATTCCGACTCTCTTTCTTATTTCATAGAGTCATCCTCATATCATGTGCCCTTGATTTTATCAAAAAAAGAAAAAGAAAGAAAAAAAAAAGGGGGCTTTCCCTCCATCAATTTCCTTCTGGGATCATTTATATCCATAAAAATGTATCACTTGAGTATGTTGGGGGCTTTCTATCCCATTTTGAAAAAAAAAATTGTTGATTGAGTCACCCTGGGGCTTTTCCTACCGAACCCATCAGTCTTATCCATACAGTCTCCTATCCCATGTTCCTTGGGTCATGAATTGTTGGTCATAACGGAAGATATTCCGGTTAGGAAATCTTTGAAGAATCTGAATTCCGCTACAAAGAAGATAAGAAAATATATTTTTGGACTTAGTAAAAAGAGGCATTTTAGAAACACATATCAACCAAGAAAGCTCGGCCTCGGCCTTATTGGGCATATACTTCTTAGGATTGGATGACAAGATCACTTATACCTAATGCATAGTTGGTACGCTACTATGAGGTCCCTCATGATTTCTGCGAGCCATGTGGTTTTATTTCGGATACACATTGCCCCTACCTTCCTTTTGATGCTAGATTGGTCGTCTACCAATTTCTGTCTAGGATACCAAAGGTTAGGAACCTCACTTACAAGGTTAAACTATTTATTTCGCTTTGGCGTCGTGCCGGTTTCTCTAAGTTCTATCAGATCTGACTACTTGACCGTCGTGTTATCTCGTCCCATGGGCCCGGTTTTTGAAACCCCTCCTTACTTTCTTTGCCAAAAACCATGATATTTTGTTATCAAGTCAAAAGAAAGAAACAGAAGCCCTCCATTAAATTTCTTCGCTGAGAAAGCCCCACCAGATACCAAAAACCAAACAAACTTATATGTCACACCTCCTACAATTGTGACCAAAGCTTCAAGTAAGCCCCAACAAAAACAACCTCAACCATTTCACCCACTAGCCGAGAAGTACAGTGTGTTTATAAAAAGATAATTTAGTTTTTCTTAAAAGAGGGTCAATCGTGTATAGATACTACCAACTAGAGTTTGCATGTAAGCTAAATTGTAAAGTGATGGAGTAAGTAATTCAACGACTTTGTTTCGCGCCACTATATCTGATCTCGAAACTTTTCCCACATATTACTGACCTTATCATCATCCATGCATTTTAGAAACAATTGGCGGCATTCCGCCACAGGACTTCACAATCATCGCTTCTCCTATGCTGGGATAAGCACATTTTAAAAAATAGCATAACATTTCATACTCTGGGTTACGCGCATTTTGAAAAGCAACATCGTTTTTCCTTTGCTGGGATAAGCACATTTTAAGAAATCACATAACTTTTCATATTCTAGGTTACGCGCATTTTAAAAAGCAGCATCGCTTTCCCGATGCTGGGGAAAACCCGTTTTAAAAAAATTGCATCGCTTTCCCTATGCTGGGGAAAGTCCGTTTTAAAAAGTTGCATCGCTTTTCCTATGCTGAGGAAAGCCCGTTTTAAAAAATTGCATCGCTTTCCCTATGCTGGGGAAAGCCCGTTTTAAAAAGTTGCATCGTTTTCCCTATGCTGGGGAAAGTGCGTTTGAAAAGTTGCATCGTTTTCCCTGTGCTGGGGAAAGCGCGTTTTAAAAGTTGCATCGTTTTCTCTATGCTGGGGAAAACGCGTTTGAAAAGTTGCATCGTTTTTCCTATGCTGGCGAAAGCGCGTTTGAATAGTTGCATCGTTTTCCGTATGCTGGGGAAAGCGCATTTGAAAAGTTGCATCGTTTTCCCTATGCTGGGGAAAACGTGTTTTAAAAGTGGCATCGCTTTCCCTATGTTGGGGAAAGCGCATTTGAAAAGTTGCATCATTTTCCCTATGCTGAGGAAAACGTGTTTTAAAAGTTGCATCGTTTTCCCTATACTGGGGAAAATGTGTTTGAAAAGTGGCATCGCTTTCCCTATGCTGGGGAAAGCGCATTTGAAAAGTTGCATCGTTTTCCCTATGCTGGGGAAAGCGTGTTTTAAAAGTTGTATTGTTTTCCCTATGCTGGGGAAAACGCTTTTAAAAAGTGGCATCGCTTTCCCTATGCTGGGGAAAGTACGTTTGAATAGTTGCATCGTTTTCCCTATACTGGGGAAAACGCGTTTTAAAAGTTGCATCGTTTTCCCTATGCTGGGAAAAACGCGTTTGAAAAGTGGCATCGCTTTCCCTATGCTGGGGAAAGCGCATTTGAAAAGTTGCATCGTTTTCCCTGTGCTGGGGAAAGTGTGTTTTAAAAGTTACATCGTTTTCTCTATGCTGGGAAAAAGCATTTGAAAAGTGGCATCGCTTTCCCTATGCTGGGGAAAACGTGTTTTTAGAGGTCCCACCAGTTTTGCCTATGCTGGGCGAAACGCACCATCCATCCCACGCAGTGCTTGTTGTTTGTTTGCATGAGGCCGAACTACGTTTGGTCTGATTCCTGAGAAATGGATACGTAGGCAGCCTGTTTCGGTAGGTGCAACCATCAGAGCATTTTATTGCAAATTTGCTTAAAAACTACGATAATCTACTATAACTGACTAAATATGCCTAGGGTATGTGAGATTTGAGTTACTGCATCCTAAACTATCGCATCTATAAACTGCTGCATATTGTATTCCTCCCCATTTTAATTTCCATGAAATTTGGGAGTCTATTTCTTATCAACGATGTTCGTTTACTTGGTAAGTTTCGGTTTACCCGTAAACTCCATCGTTGAGGGGCTCTGTAGACACCCCAATTTTGTACCCCTGGTATGTAACATGACATGAAATATCAAGACTTGTTAAAAAGCTAACAAATGTCAAGTTACATGGTTTAGATTGCAAAAAATGCAAAAGGATGCATGAACAATGAATTCTAGGGGGCCAAAGTGCCAAAAACTAGAACGGAAAAGCCCCTGGGAACTACCCAGGGACCCCTAGGCGCCGCCCATACTCCCTTTGGGAGCCGCCCCACTTCCATTGTGGGTGGCGCCCAATAGTGCCTCCTGCACTGTAGCATTTTGTCTTCAGTACAATTTTCTCAGTGCGCGGCACAAGCCGATGAAGCTCAGTGAATGAAACTTAACGACGAAGAAAGCCAGGATTCTCACCTATATATAAAGGCATCCAGCACTCAGAATTCACACACTTTTTCACCGCGCAAGTTCATGAAAACTCTCCTGAGAGAACGAGAGAACGCCGAAGAAATTTCCCTCTAGCACCGAAGCTCTGCCAAATCTCCCCCACACACTAAAACTTATCGGCCAAAGTGAAACCTAGTTTCCCTGCTAGGATTTCGCCCTATTCCTTCGGCCCAAAAATCCAAAAAAGAGCAGTAGCTCTGCCCGAATCGAGACGTCAAATCAGCAAAAAGCAAACAGTTGCTTTACCCGATTTTCAATGTGAGCAAGTAAACAACTGCAAAAAAACAAGCAGTTGCTCCGCCCAGATCCCAAAGCCGAAAAACAACTTTCGGAAGTAGTTAATTTTTCCGAATCCCCGCAACAGCAAAACAGCAAAAAAAGGCTCCCTCTCCCTGAAGGACAGAGCGAGTGCACCCTAGAATCTACTAGAAGGAGTTTGGTACGAGATAAAACCCCCACACTTCAAGAGGTAGGCTATTTAAAGTTTTTAATATATAAAAGTGCTATTTAGACTAGCCCAATGAAAGAAAAATAAGCAGTTATGCTACCCGAATTTATATAAGAAACTAGTACTTAAAAGAGCCATTATTATGGCCAAAATTTTATAAATGTATTTGTAACTCCCAGAATGAGCTTGTTGCAAGTCTGTAATAATATGTGTACAGATATATATATATATATATATATATATATATATATATGTATATTAATGCTTTATTTCATCTATTAAATAAATGTAAAAGAGCATATTTTAGCCAAAAAATTATTTTGATACTGAAAGGGCGAGTTGGGCGCCTAACCCGTTCCTACCTCATAACTTAGCCTCCGAACCCTTTACAAATCTGGTTGCATTTGGTTTTTCTTTGTTTTTCCTTAAAATAAATATGGTGACTATGTTGATCACATTTTGAGTCCACAATTGAGGCCAAGCGTATTCCACGCGCTTTAAGGTTTTGAAACCACTCGCTTTTTCATCATTGGGGGATCGATCGTAAAAATCCGGGGCACCCACAGTGGCGACTCCCCTGGGGACGTTGTTTTTATTTTAAAGAAAATAAAAACGGAGGGCTAGACTCATTTTTCACAAAAAAAAATGTTTTCTTTTGTTATTCGCTAAATATGCTTATTATATTTGTTTAACAGTTTAAATATTGTATTTTTATATATCTGTATATGTATTTGTGCAAATAACCATGAAACTTGCACCAGTTTCGTTCCAGGTACCGTTGCGAATATATATAAAAAGAAATCAAAAATAGAATTTCGGGCAGGATAACAAAAACTTATGCTTATTATTGCTTTATTTTACTTTATCTTGCTATTATTATTTTACTTTATTTAGTTATTTTGCACAAAAATATGTAAATATTATTTTATTCTGTCATTTTATTTTAGGGATTGAGATCAATTTTTAATTAATAGGAATAGATAGATTCCCCACTTTTCTTTCTATTTATTGATCTGAATGGTCGTTATGCTTGCTCGCGCCGTCCTTTCAAGGACTCAAACTAATCAATTGAAAAAAGCCACAAAGAACAGAAAGACAGGTCATTAATTGCTTATTTATTGCTTTATATCTAAAAAAAGATTTTACTGCTTTTTAGATACCTCACACGCGCACGCACGTAGAAATATTCCGAACTGCTACCCTACACCATGGCCAGCCTACTCCCTGCATCAGTCAACGTTAATTGATATAGATTCTCATGACACTTCATGGACCGATCGGTTTTTATCTCTGAATTATTGACCAATCCCTGTTGCAAAAAAAAAAAAAAGCAATAGAAAAATATGTATGAATAAAGAAATGCACAAGGGCTGACCAATGATTTTTATGATATTCGTCCTAGACCATTTTAATGGTGGATCCCGGAAAGAGTATATGCCCTTCCCCTGAAATCGGTCCAATCTTGGGGAGACGAAAAGCAGGTGGAATACGAAGGTCCTATACTCTGGAGAAAGAATCCATTATTCCGAAAATGAGCAGTCTACAGTAGGTACTGATACAGGGTTTCTAGGGGAAGCTCCAACTCCGGCTATGCAACAGTGGTTATATCAAAATTTGGATGCACGGAATGATCATTTATTAAACTAGATAGCAAACCCCATACACGGTCTAAGGCCCAGTGGTGAGGGAACCTCTTTCCCTGCAACCCCTCAAGAAGCATCTACTTCTCATGCTTATCTAAATCCAAACCCTCAGCCAAATAATAACCATCCACCAACCGCCAGTGCCCCAATCACCATTTTCTCACCAAATACTTATTACCAAACTTTCAACCCTTTCTTGCCGAATCCACCATATCCTTTCCCAAACACCCATATACCCCAAAATCCAAATGGTCTCCCATTTCCCATCACCAATCCACTCCAAAATAATCCACATATGGACCCCAGAAGCTATACCCATCCAAGACAAGTAACAAACTATCTAACTTTCAATAATCCCGGTCATCAGGCCGAAACCGCCAATAACCTATCTCCTCAAAATCCTTACCAAATACCTAAGCCAATCCCAGGAATAAACCCAGTTACCCCCAATCCCTCCAATATATACCAGAACCCAGTGCCACCTCCTACAAAATTAGAGGCAGATATAGAGAACCTAAAAAGTATGATGCTCAAGGTCTTGAATAAAAAAGAATTTTCTACGCAGGCATTAACGCTACAACCCTCAGTTGTATTGCCTTCAAAATTTAAAATGCCTACCACAGAGTAGTTTGATGGGACTGGATGCCCTGTCTCCCACTTAAAATCTTACTCTACTGCTATGCAGTCAAGGGGAGCTAGCTTCGAGGCTATAGCTTCTAACTTCCATCTGACCTTGGTAGGGGCTGCTAAACAATGGCTCATGTTAGTAGATAATAGTACGATTGCTACTTGGGATCAAATGGCCGAAGAATTCCAAAAGAGATGCAAAGACAATAGTAGCTTTGAAAATATAAGAGAACTTGAGACATGCACCCAAAAGGAAAATGAAACCTTTGTAGACTTTGCAGCCAGGTGGAATAGGAAAGTTGCCCAGACTTTAGACTGACCAGATCCATCTGAGTCAGCCCGGTTGTTTATAAAAAACCTCCAGCCATTTTATCTTGAACGCATAAGGTATCTTCTCTACGGTGATTTCAATACCATCATGGAAATAGGAATCCGCATTGATGAAGAAATACGTACAGGGTCCCTAGAAAATGATGCACCTCTGAATTCATTCTGCTACTTTGAATCAGAGGAAGAATCTACGGAAGAAGTCAACATTGTTGAAAGAATCCCGACTGAAAAATACAGTAATGTGCCATGGTCGTATGGGACGGATAAGTCTGCCAATTCTCTTGAGGGAAGCAGTGGCACTAACAGAAGTTGCATAGGACCTTACAAAGGAAACAGAAGGCATTACGATGAATTGCATGCTCCAATGTCTCAGATATTACAAGGGTTAATGGCACAAGAAGTCCTTAAGCCCCTTGAAAACTACAAACCTCCAAGCCCATTACCCGCCAAATGGAGCCACAATAAGTACTGTGAATATCACCAATATAGTGGTCATATCACCGACAAATGCTTCTCACTCAGAAATGATATCCAAGACCTTATCGATGATATTTCATTGAGAATTTCCACCCATGATTGATTCTGATAAAAAGTGATCAAACATATCGCCCAAGGAACAACATTGAGAAAGAATTTTGATAAGGCAGAACTTAGTACAAGAAGTTGTTGGCCACTCAGGGAAGGACAAGGGAAGACTTTGAGACTCATAAAACCCTAGAAAACCCTTTTGTATACACCTCAAAAAACCTTTTTTTTCCTTTGAACCTCCAAATAAAATCTTCAGGAAACAATTTTTTTAACTCAGCGTCAGTTTATTCGTATATTTTCTATATATATATCTTCCTTTTAGGTCACATATTTCCGAGTATCCCTGGAAAGGTTTTCTTCTAAAGGATGATAAATTGACTCGCTTACCTAAATCTATACGAGTTGATAATGAGTCATCCAGAAGATATGGACTTGCAAACTATTAAGAACGCATGGCATTCAAAGCAGACAAGTCGTCTTGACCGAAATCACCTTCGACCTATTGCGGCCAAGCTGTTAGCAGCATACTAAGGCTTCCTACCATAGCACTAAAACCCCTCCAAAGAACCTAAAACCCTTTTTAGTCCACAATATGCCAAAATCCCTACCAAAACTAAGACCTTCCAATGTCCCTAGTCAAACAAATTATCCTCATGATCCAGCTTCCCAAAACTAGGGGCTATTTCGTTTTTTTATCCACCAAGAATGATTATCCCTTTGTCCCAAAATGAGAGATGACATTCCCCAATTGCTATGATGATGCTTCGAGAAACGAAGAAAAAAAGAAAAGAAAGAAAAAAAAAAAAAAAAAAAAAGAGAGAGAAAAAAATCTCTCTTGAGCAAGTCCATCATTTGTCCATCTCCCTCTTACCCAAACTAGTTTGGGGCTTCTCGAAAAATCAACACATACACTTTTTAGATGTGAATCGAAGAAATAAAGGGAGGCCCACTATACACAAAGCCAAAGCCATACCCAAAACCCCAAGCTATACCCAAAGTCAAAACCAAAAAGCCTACCATATTCAAAACCAAAAGCCAATTATCCATCTAGAACCCACAGCCTGAAAAGCCAACCAACGATCAAATTATTGATCGCTTTTCCATGAAGAGGCCTTTCTAACCTCAAAACCACCATTTTCAAAAACTTAAACAAGACACCCTCGAACTGCCGCGATCAACG
>JABEVN020001723.1:0-23823 GCA_013146195.2 Codonopsis lanceolata | reverse complement strand
TTATATCACTAATTGGTTGCATCGTTGCTAATATACTTCATTATTAACTATCTATAAATATACTTCATTATTATTTGACAAGATTATGTAAAAATAATCACTCAAAATGGGTTTGATGCAATGCAAACATTGGCCATCGTGATTGCACAATTAAAGTCTATTCAAAATTGGGTCAGCGACATGTTAAAATAATCAATTAATATTAGGCATCAATACAATAATTGGGCATTCGAAATCAAAGTTTGTCCAAATTTAAGTAAGCCTTGATTTAAACTTTGGGCATCGCAAAGAAGATTTAAAAGTCTATGCAATTTTGGGAATCGTATTGTAAAAATCCAAGAACGAATTTCAACATCGAAATACAAAAATCCCCGACCAAAATCGCAATGAACAAAATGAACTCTACCCTAATCACAATACAATGTTTTATTTACTGTTTTTATATAAAGCATTGTGCATATATTTTACCATGCACTCTTTTAATATATGAAGGTTTTTTAAATCGTGGTACAGTTTTTATATTGAAGTCCGACCAAAATTATCGCTAATCGAAAGTCGGGCGTCGCAATGTATTAAAGTATGCCCAAATTGGGCATCATAATGGGAACATTGGGCATCACAATGCATGTTTAAAGTCTGTTAAAATTCGGGCATTGGTATGCAAAAATACTTAACCAAATTGGGCATCGTAATGGGAATATTGGGCATCTCAATGCACGATTGAAGTCTGTTCAAATTTGTGCATCGACATGGTTGGTGAAGATGATGTACATGTTTATATTGCAAAAAACTAAATATAACCCTACAGCTCCATTAAAAGAAAATTAACAACCGTCAGAATAAGAATTGAAAGCATGTGATTTAGACTTAGACAATGTTGGTTGAGTGATGGGACGAAAGCGCAGAGTTCCTTTTTTCGCCATTTTTAACGTCGCATCGAATAGGGAATCAACATAAAGAATCGATTTTGAGCAGTTCCCTTTTGTGACCAAAATTAAAATGCTTTCAATTGTAATACGAAAATAAGAGAGAATGAACAATCCATGAGTTTTATCATAAAATGATTTTCTTGGGTCTCTCAATCGGAGTTTTTATTGGGATACTACGGAGATGAATTGGGTAGTTTACTTACAAAATGAAAAAGAAAGAAAGAGAAAATGTAGAAGAGATCAAAAGAAAGTAAACAAATTTGAATTCGACATAGGGTGAGAGAGAATGGCAGTGAAGAGGGTATTTTTGGAATAATTTTTGAAAAGCACTTTACTAGTTGAATAAAAAAATAGGGGAGTGGAGCGGTTATAATTTTACAAAAGTGTACCGGCCGGTAATTATTCCTTGAAGAAAAGTAATAATATTATAGGAAAAATTGTTGGTCGGTACCTTTTGCAAAATTTTTAACCGCTTCACTCCCCTATTTTTTTTAACCGATAAAAGACACTTTCAAAATATTGTTCCTAAAATACCCTGATCGTCTCATTCCACAGCTCCGACCATCATTTCTTCCCCAGATTGAACGTATTCTTCCTAATTTTAAAAAAAATTATAATTGTTGCGGCAATGAAACGGGGATCCACCTGCAGATGAGGAAGAAGAAGACGGAAGAGATGTAGATGAAACCAGTTTAAATCGTGATGCATCAAATTTCAATCACGATGCATTGATTTGGATTTGTGATGCATCAATTTGGAGTCCTGGTGATTCGTTATGCAATGGGAATGAACCAGTTTGAATCGGGATGCATCAATTCGGAATCGCGATGCACCACTTTGAAATGGAAGTGACAGCTATACAAATTGGAATTGTGCATTGCGATTCAAAATCATATAGCGTGATGCACATAATCATGCATCGTAATACAGAAACTAAGGGTATCACAGTTTTTTTCTCCCCAAAAGTGACTTTTTCTAGTTAAAAAAACATGGTTGGACTAGAGTGGTGGAAAACTTTTGAAAAGGGACCGGCCCGAATTGTACCTAATATTATAATAATAATAAGAAGAATATCTTTCAATAGTGTTGAACGGAGGTGGGAGCTGATGACTAGTAACACAAAATTATACAGGATAACTGCCGGTAGAGTTAGGTGTCAAAGTCTTCGGTCCATTTCATAACCAATTGGTTATGAGAGGTACGACCCTAGGATCTTTACTAAGTGATTGCTAGACTTGATTATTCCCGATGTGGGTTTAGTGTTGTAACACGTCCCCTCACAGGTAGCCGAAATTATGGCTTACAATGTGGACTCATTGGTTTAGGTGGCGTGGAGCAAGAACGTGAGCCATTGGTTCTACACGTGTAGAGAGTGTTCTGATACCATGTCAAAGTCCGAGGGTCTACCTCAAAACAAATTGACTATGAGAGGTGCAGTCCAAAGATCTTTATTATGTGATTGCTAGGCTTGATTATTCCCGATGTGGGTTTAGTGTCGCAACAGTAGGGACTTCATTTGTGTGTATATAAGAGGAGTGAGTACTATTAAGTGAGGAGAGGTTTGGCTTTAGAAAGGACATCGGAAGATACTGCTGCCATTGTTGAATCTTGGACGGTGGAGGAAGGAAGGTTGCGGGTTGGAGCGCCGTCAAGGGAAACTTATTGAAAAGGTGCTGATTGAGTAAGTAAATCGTGATAACACATTACTGTAAAATCAGCTGTGGACGGTAAATAGGTCTTGTTTCCTATTTTATTGCATGGTAGTATATTAAGACATTGCCTTGTTTATTGCACATTCTTTTGGTTTGGTTCTCTTCATGATATCAGAGCCATAAAAGACATGGTGGATGAATCTGCAACCACTTCCAAAACCCATATTCTCTTCGACTTATCCCTCTTTTTACCAAACAGGGAGTTATTATCAGCATGGGGATGTAATAACTGAACACCTTGGCGTGGTCGTGGTCGAGAAACCAAGGTCGTGGAATCCTACCTACACTGCAACAACCTCCTTATCCTTTCTTTCCACCTCTAATCACATGCTAAACACCCATGTCTCAATTTTGCAATAATCCAAGTCATATAGCCCCTACAATGTTCAAACTGAAACAACTATGCTTATTATGCATTCCAATCAATAAATCCCCCTATCATCCCCCATGGCTCCTATCTCTTTTGTCTTAGATTCCGTTGCAACAAATCACATGACTTCTTCGTTCGAGGTCATGTCTCGTTATACTCCTTACACAAGTCATGCTTAATTTTGTTACAATTGGTAATTAGTGGCACTTCTTTACCTATCTCCTCCATTGGCTAGTATAGTTTTTTGCATGGCAAACATTCATTTATGCTTAATAATGTTCTTTGCGTTATGAGCATGCATAAGTATGTACTTTATGTACTTCATTTTCCTTCCGATAATAATAGTTATGGTTTTTGGGTTAAGGACAACAATACCAAGGAGATGGTTCTTTCCAGCAATAGTTCGGCTGGTCTCTATCATCTCTCTTTCACTACATCCTCGACACATAATCCATTATCTCTTATTGGTGAACATGTTTCACCAAATCTTTGGCATGCTCGGCTTGGTCATCCGTCTCAACGTATTTTTGATATTCTAGATAATAAACATTAGATTTCGGTTAGCAGGTCCACTTCTTATACTAGTTTTTGTCACGTTTGTCCTATGGGAAAGTCTTGTAGTCTTCCTTTTTTATCTCGTAGTTTTCGATCAAATAAGCCTTTGGACATGTTACATTTCGATGTTTAGGGTCATTCCCCAGTTTGTCACATCAGATTTTCATTATTATTTATAATAATCTCCATTTTATTTTGCTATTTCCTCTAATGCGCAAGTTTGATGTGTGCTCTGTTTTTGCTTCTTTCAAACTTCAAATTGAAAATCAATTAGCTAGAAAAATTTATGTTGTTCATACTATGAAGACTGTGCAAACTAATGCGGCGGTGAATTCGTCAATCGTCAATTTGCTCATTTTTTAGTCACTCATGGTATTAAACATCAATTGACTTGAGCTCATACTCCCAACAAAATGGACAAAATGGAGTGGTTGAACGTAAGCATCATCACATTATTGAGATGGGTTTATGTTTATTGGATCAATCTTCTGTTCCTCAAATATATTGGCTTGAAGCTTTCTCCACTGTGTTTTTCTTAATTAATCGTCTTCCCATCAGGTAATCTATATTATAAAATAGCTTGATAATTGACTAGGGTTATTCAGATGTTGAGATTAAATTATCTTTAAAAAATTTAGCAGTTGAGATTCACATTCGCATTCACATGTATGAGTAGTTATCCATTTTTAACTCCATGTTTTTTCTTTTCCTATTACAAGTCACTCCGTACAATTAATATTATGAGCAATCACCCTTTTTTATTCTCCCTATCTTATCAAACATCAATCCCTCAACTATCACTTGAAGCAATGTACCTCTCAACTGTAACATTTTTTTTAAATCACATCTTCTATTTAGGCACTGTCATTTCAATTAACGAAATCAGATATACTGGCACCGTGCCATAGGCACGCCCAAGAAGATCTAGTTAAATTATATACTCCCTTCGTTCCGGGTAAATAGTTCACTATTCCATTTTGGGATGTTTCAGTTAAAGAGTTTACTTTCAAAAATTAAGAGATAAAAATATTTTTTTATTACTAACTAGTACGGTTCATGTGCGTTGCACGTGATGGTAATGATTTTTTTAAAGTGATTTGCTAGTTTCTTAATTTTTTGTTTATTTTTAATTATTGGATTCTATTTGTGTTTTAATCTTTATAGTTTTTGAGACTTATAAATTGTTGTTGTGTGTTTAGTTTTTCTAATACTTTGTTTTTCAGTCATTTATAATGTATGCTTTTAGTCACTAGTAGGGTTCACGTGCATTGCACGTGAAAGTAATGCTTTTTTAAAAGTGATTTGCGAGTTCCTTCATTTTTTGATTATTTCTAATTATTGGATTTTTTTTGTGTTTTAATCTTTACAGTTTTTGAGACTTATAAATTATTATTGTGTGTTTAGTTTTTCTAATACTTTGTTTTTTGATAATTTATAATGTATGCTTTTAGTCATAGTATATTTAGTAACTTATCATATACATTTGTTTTTTATTGGTTATTTTTAAATCTCTTTTTTTAATATAAAACATTAATTCATTCACTTTTATCAGTGTGTGAATTGAAAACAATTCAAACACACTATCTTATATAAGCATGTTGTTGGAGACTTTGCTTATGTTGTTGTTTTAGAATTTATGAATCCCTTTAGAAAATATTATATTGTGTTAGAGAAATCAAACTCTCAACCGCAAAATATATACTTACACTAAAAAATACAAAATTCCCCCCAAAGTATCTATAAAGTCTCACTTTTCCACAAAACCTAAGTTTTGTGTCATTTTCATATCTCATGTTATAACTTTTTTCTAGTTTGCCCCTAGCCACGACGAAGGTTACCAATCCGACGTTAAGGTACATGATATTTCACGTGTAGGGCATTTTGGTCTTTTTTTTGCAACGTTTTCTCTGCTTTTAATACCCAAAAAGAAGCTTGCTTTTCTTCTCCAACAACGCTTTCTATGCTACTTCTTCAGCAATGACCTCTTATATAAATTTTAAGTGAGATAAAACTCAAAAGTGTATGAATCACTTATTCAAATTTTTATATAGAAAAATAAATAAAAATAGAGAGGAATCATTTCAGAGATTTGAGAGATTGAACTCAAGATGAGAGAATCACACTCGAGTGTCAAGGTTGTCACGAATAAGAACCCATCAAAAATTAAAGGCATCACAACTGCCGATGTTGAATGACTAAACTCAACACAATTCATTTCTCTCTTTCTCTCTCGTACAACACAATACACAAGCATACACCATGAATTTCAAAACCCATATTTGAACCTATCACAGATGTATACGACAATGATGAGGCATGACATGGTTCAATCCGTCTTCATCGTCCATAGCTTCAACTCCGACAAATTACTAATCGGCATCGTTGATATTGTTTATGGTTTGATTGGAACAAATTCTTAATCTTGTGCCACCATGTCTATCACTACAATTACCAAACGTGACATCCACATCATCAAATTTGACATGTATATCGAAATGAAAAAAAAATTACGTTGAGGGCCAAAGTGGATTTGGTGGATACTTTAGGGGGAAATTTGTATTTTGAACTAATTTCGAAGGGGCCAAAATATGATTATCTCCCAAAATTACGCACTAAATCTCACATTGCACCTCAACCTACGAAGTATCTTACTTTCATACGTTATTGTTCTATTTGTTCCACTTTGCCTCCTACCGCCTATGGACGTTAAAAATAGTGACGAAAAATGGTATGTGCATTTCATATGAATATTATTTTTGCCATTTTGCTTGGGGTGTAAAACATGATTTGGTTATAACTTCATTATATAGTTAACAATTTAGCATTCGAAATGTGTTTTTGAATAAAAATAATAAATAATTGTTTCAATAATCCAAAAATAATTATATTGCCAAATTACAATCTCCCCAAAGTATCCATCAAATCGCATAGTGTACCCCAACCTAACGTTTGTTGCATAATGGTATCTAGGGTTACATTTTTCCCATTTCCACCCTACCTATGACGGACGTTAGAAAACTCATGTTAATTAGCACGTTGTCTTCCACGTGCGTGGCAAAAATGTCATTTCCCTTATCTTGTTAAGGAGTAAATGTATTGAAAAGTAAAAAATATAATCCAAAACCCTCTCATTCTCTCTTTTCCCGGTGCAAATTCCCATCTTCAGCTTCACCGTAATAGCCGCCATCTCGAGCCCCACCATAGTAGCCGTCATTTTAAGGCCAAACCCTTCCCACTCCGGTCACGCTTATCATAATTTTGGCACCGTCCTCCTTTAATTCTAACCAAACTCCATCTTCAATCTCCCTCATTCTTTCCCTTGCAAAAGTCGTGTCTAAAGTAGAAATCAGAGGCTATAGAGTATACTTACTAAAAACCCTTGTAAAAACATGCATTTCATAGAAAACCCATAACCCTTATTGACAAATTCATCAGAAAGAGAGACAGACTTGAATGAAGAAAAATAGTAAGAGGTTTTATTGAAATAATCTTCAATTTTGTAAGAGCTGGTCTGAAAATTGGGCATATGGCAGGCATGCATATATCTCAAAACAAAGCATATAAGATATTGAAGAAGCTATAGCTCTAGATGATTTCGACCTCAAAGCAACCGCCATCGTGGTCGGGTTGGATTATTTAAAGAATTGGGAGGGAGAAAGTAAATGTAAAGTCATGTAAGAGAATGAACGGGGTGAGAAACTGATTGAATTCGGTGGTGGTTGTATTTCGTCGGAGAGGTGGGTGGATCGAATTTCATATAGGAAATTGGAGATAGAGACGGGTAACTATGGATAAGAGTTTTTTTTTATATCTTTCGTTTACTCTTTTTTTTTTAGAGAAGCAGGGCGACACCTGCGCAGATTTTATTAAATAAAAGGAGAAATACAAACCAGAGGGGGACAACCAACCTTACCCGAAAAGGGGGGACAAAGGAGCCTGACCTCAAAAAAAGAAGGCTTAAAGCCATACAAGAAAGGACAAAAAAATAGGAGCCATTAAAACAACTTTAAAGTTCTAGGAATACAGTCAAGACAATTAGTAGCCTTCAAGTGAGCAATGAGATTCTGCTTGATAACTTTCATGACTTAACTTGTGGGAAGGATGGAGCTGTCAAAAACCGCACAATTTCGATGCTTCCATAAATGCCAGAGAATCAGAGAGGGAAGAAAAAAATGGGAAGCATTAGCCTTAAAAACTAACCACCAGGAGAAACAAGCTTGGGGGATAGAAAGCCTATGAGTTTTGATGTTGCAAGCACTGCTGAAATATCTCCAAACCTCAAAAGAAGTAGAGCTGTGAAGAAAGACATGAGAAAAAGTTTCAGAGAATCCAGATGGGCAGCAAACACATTTAGAGGCTAGAGAGAACCCTTTAGAGGAGAGAGCTTCATCAATGGGAATTTTGTGCTGGAAAAGTTTCCAAAGGAAGACACTTATGCGGCTGGAGAGATGCTTATACCAGATGTATTTTGCCGAAAGAAGATAGGATTGATGACTTCTAATAGAATGCCAGGTCGAGGATAACCTGAAATGGCCATTAGAGGCTACTGCCCAGTAGGCTGAATCAGGATTGTTAGAAATAACAATCTGCCGAGAGTTGATGAGCTGTATAGCTGAATGAGGAAGGAAATAAAGGATGAAATCATGAAGAACAGAACTGGAAGCAAACAGCTCTTTAACCTACTCTAAAGTGCAGTCTTGCGACTTGGATAGGGAGATGTTAGGCAGCCAGTTATCATGCCAAATAGAACAATTGCCATTACCAATTTTCCAGGAAATAAAATGTTCGGCCACTGATCTGCTGGCAGTCATGCGCTGCCAAATATGAGAACCGTGAATGGGGGCTGCACAGGGGTGGAAACGCGAACACTATTTAACTTTGAGGAAGCGAGACCGCATGCTGTCATGAGACCGAAACTTCCACCAAAGATTAAGGGAAAAGGCTTTTATGATATCCGCCAAAGACCGAATCCCCAGACCACCTTCCTTAATCGGAGTACAACATTTGGTCCAAGCCACCCAGTGAGTTCTTTGTTTAGCCTCGATCTGCCCCTAGAAGAAATTAGAGAACATAGATTCAATCTAATTGACAACTCCAATCGGAGGATCCAGCACATCAAGTTGATAAACAGCCATAGAGTGAAGGACATGATTAATCAAGGTTATGCGCCCAACAGCAGAAAGAAGGTTGCCCAGCCAAGATTCAATTCTTCTCCGAATTTTGAAGGAATATGGGATCAAAATATTTCTTTAAACACTTTCCCACATAAAGCGGGCAGCCCAAGTAATTTAATGGGAGAGGCTTCCAACTACAACCCAATCTGCGAATAATATTGGATCTGCGAACACACGATAGGGAAAGGCTAGAGACAAAGCAACTTTTCAAAGAATTAACCTTTTGACCGGAACAATTTTCATAAAGAGAAAGAACCTTGCGATGCTTACTTAAGGAGGGACCAGCTCCATTACAAAAAATCAGAATATCATTAGCAAAGGCGAGGTGCGAGATTATAGGACATCCACTCTGAGTAGAAAAACTGCATTGACTAGAGGAATGATGAAGATCATTTAAAGCGCGACTAAGGACTTCCACGGAGATAATGAAAAGACTAGGAGAAAGATGGTCTCCTTGCCGCAATCCACGTGTAGAATGGAAAAAATTAGAAGCTTCTCCGTTAATCAGCACAGAGAACCAATTCTCTGAGATAAGACGCCACACAAGGTCTATAAAAGTTTCATGAAAACCAAATTTCCGAAGAACATTAATGAGATAGACCCATGAGACCCTATCGAAAGCCTTAGCCATATCCAGTTGAATAGTGATATTAGATCCCGACACTTATTTCTTGATATGAGACATCAGTTCCTGAGCTAACAAAATGTTATCATGAATCACCCGGCCTTTGACAAAACCACTTTGATTTTCAGAAATGATGGAATGAAGAATTTTCGCCAGATGGCTAGAGAGGACCTTAGAGATCACTTTATTACAAAAATTACATAAACTAATGGGCCGAAAGTCTTGGAAGGATAAAGGATTGTTATTCTTCGGAATGGTGGCTATTAAGGTACTCGACCAGGAACGAGGGAGCTGGAAGCTTGCAAAAAATTCGAGCACTGCCTGAAAAAAGTCAGCACCAATGATATCCCAACAAGAAACATAAAACTGGCCAGTAAATCCGTCTGGGCCAGCGGCACTATCCCCATTTAAGTCTTTAACAGCTATAAAAACTTCCTCCGTAGAAGGGAAGGAGATAAGGCTATTATTCATATCCTTGGAAACAAGAGTAGGAATTTTGTCCAACAAATCATTTTCAGAAATAGGTTCCGTACTCAACTGATCTTGGAAATAATTAGTAGCCACTTGTTTAATAGAATCAAAATCGGATATAATCCTGCCATCCGGAGCTTGAATACTGTGAATATGCATTTTTCGGCGAGACTAAGAAACGGAAGCATGAAATAATTTAGTATTCCTTTCTCCCTCTTTCAGCCACTTGACACGAGCTTTTTGTTTTCAATACTCCTCTTCCAATTTAAGAAAATGCAAAAGATTAGCTTGGGCAAGATGAAAAGATGACCGATTTTTCGAGGTGAAAGCATTAAACCAAGGAAATGATCCTCGGCACAATAGCGGGCCCCACTTAGAAAATCGATAGCAGCGAAACCATAGAAACATGCATCTCCAAGATAACGCGAGATTCCTGGAGCCGAGTAACGGACAAACCACGGTTTCCAACACCCTTGGCCTCGGCTAGTCAGAATGACTACCAATACCCTCGGCTCTGGGCTCTAGAGTGGTTTCCACCACCCTCGGCCTCGCCCCACTAAAAGTGGTCCCCAGTACCCTCGGCCTCGGCGGTGTTAGCACCTCATCACAAAACCGCTCGGCCTCGGCATTAGATCAATCATCACCCGGCCTGACAAAGAAGCTTCCCTAGGCCTGGTAAAACCTCTACACGCCGCAATATGTTCCCCAATGACAGAGACCATCAGTGTATTTAATACACGCCGCAATATGTTCCCCAATGACCATCCGCCACGTTGATAGGAAGATCGGGTATAAATAGAAGTCACACATTTATTGTAAAGGTAAGTAAATTCTGAGATATCTAAACTCCCTTATCACAACCCCTTATCAAGCAAATATCACGGAACATTTATTACCCATTTTCCCACCAGAAACCTTACTCTCACACCGGAGGGTTCTAGGCGGGCCGCCCCGACTCCTTAACGGTGTTTGTTGTTTACTTTGTGCAGGTAACCAAGGAAGACGAACCAGTGGACGCCACCTCATCCTTGCCTCATACGTGGACAACAAGACAAGGTCACCACCAAATTAGCGTGATCAGTTTGGTTCCGTTGCCGGGAAACGACTTTCTCAGTCACAGTGTCCACGAACGAGAAAGGATGGTAAAATAAAAAAGGCAAGCCTCCAAAAATGCCACCCCCGCTGCATCTCCTCGCCCAGAAAAAGAACCAGCCGAGCACAACGAGGGAAGAGACGCGAGGGGCCCTGATTTCTCAACAAGACAGGACTCTGGCACCTCAGTACCCGAAGTGTCGGCAAGGGCCCAACGAAGACTCGCGTTGACCAAACGACTCTCTAACAACAAGAATAGAGAGGTCGATGCCGACCCCCGAGACGGACAATTTACAGAAGTCGAGTCTTCTAGAGCCAACGAGGAGGAGTGACCTCAAGACAAAACAAATAAACCTACGGCTCAGGAACAGGAGGACAAGGAATACGCATATTGGGAGCACCAAAGAACCCTATAGCGAGGAAGGCGAGTCCCAACCCTATGCCCAGTCCTCAATCAACAAAGCTCTCTCCAGATCCCGACATCCGTCTCGCCAACTCGCAAAAGAGGCTCGCCTGGGGTCCCCAATTAGAAACACGTCCGAGGAAGATGTCAAGCTACCCCAGGCAGACAAGGGAGCCAACGGCATCCCCACACAAGCCATAGGCTCGGCACAAGGTGACAGACCAATGACGGATGCCGAGATAAGGGCATGGATGGAGAAACTAGAAGCTCCCGGCAGAGCGAGGGAACTACGGCCGTCAAGAAAATAGGAGGGTCGTTCATAAAACAGATAAAAGAAGTGGAGGTGCCCTCCAAAGTGAAGATTCCATACTTCGAAGACTACACCGGTAGCACAACAGCCCTGGATCATGTGTCAGGGTTCGAATTAAAAATGATCATAGTGACCAGACTCGACGATATATGGTGTTTGGTATTTGCGGGAACCCTGAAGAAGCAGGCCCAACAGTGGTACAATGGGTTAGCCCATGACTCTATCACCTGTTGGGATGACTTCAAGGGGGCCTTTCTGAAAAAGTTCACCTTGGCAGGTGCTCTCCCAAAAAGCGAGACAGACCTGTGCAGCGTGAAACAAGAAAGTGGAGAAACAGTGCTCTCATACATCACTCGCTTCAAAGAGGTCCTGGACCAAATCCCTGACATTCCCGAAACCTCCGTAAGAATGTGCTTCGAAGCAGGCCTATTGCGAGGGAACTGCCAAACTGAGCTCTTCATGAGACCAAGGGACACGATCGACGAGATGTTCCTAACAGCCCAAAGGGTGGCCCTACTGGATGGTGAGCAACCTTCCACTGTAGCAAGCTCGCGAGCAGTCACATCCCCTACAGGCACATCTAGTGTTGTCGACCAGACGCTCGTCGCGGACAAAAACTACAAGGGAAAAGAATAGGGGAGGGCTCGGCAAGACGAGGCCCACCCGACAAAAAGGAGAGAGGAGGAATGGGGTGCCAAATTCACCGGTGAAATTTGGGGCCCAAGACGAGACAACGAGTTGGAGGACTTCACCGCCCTCAATGCATCGAGGGAGCACATCATGGACGTCTTCTTAACAGAGAACAAGATATGGCCCCCCTTCCCCATGAAGTCACCCCTCGATACCCGAAACCCCAGAAAAAGATGCAACTTCCACAACGAGATCGGCCACGTCACGGAAGAATGCATACAGCTCAAAAGAGCGATACAGAGGGTTATAAACGAGGGAGATCAGAGGTTCATGGCAAGAGAGGCCAACAATCGCGCCCCCGGACCGAGGGCTCTGGGGGGTGACAACAGACAGCCCGACACTAGGCCAGTGGTGAACACCATTCGAGAAGAAACTCAAAGTATAACGCAGTTGAAGAATGCAATCAACTGTTTGAGCAACTCGACCAACAGCGTCATGGAGGGAATGGTCGAGCACGAGATGGTTTTTAGAGACACCGAGCTGGCAGTTAACACATATGCTCGGCAAAACCCGTTAACCCTACAAGTTGGTATACACAATAGCCTCGTCAAACGGGTCTTGATAGATACAGGCGCTGGCAGGGATGTCATGTACTACAAATGCTTTCTGGCATTAGGGCTCGGCGATGCCCACCTAACCCCAAGCGGAACCCAACTGGAAGGGTTCACGGGCCACAAGGTAACGGCAAAGGGTACTGTGGCCCTCAAAGTCAGCCTCGGAGAAGGAGATACCGCCAGAAGCGAGGAAATCACTTTCCTAGTCCTCGATCTCCCCTCCCCGTATAATGCCATCCTCGGCGAACCGTCTCAGGCCAAATTCCGAATGGTCGCATCAATGGCCCATCAGAGGGTCAAATACATGACCTCGTTCGGGGTAGGAGTCCTCAAAAATGGCCTCGCGATTACAGGTACCTCGTAAGCGAGGAGAGAGGCGAGAGAGGCGAAAGGTCGGAGGGGGTCGAGGGAACAGAGGATGAGCAAGTTGCCAAACGAGCCCGAGGGCTCGACGGAGAAAGCTCTACCCCGTAGCAATTAAAGCAAGCCAAGGAAGCTGGCCCGCGTCAGGAAGAAGGAACGTCGAGCGGCAAGACCGAAAAAATTGAGATCGACAGCCTCGACGTGCGAGACCATCTAGTCTTACAGCCCATGGAGGATGTAGAAGAAGTTATCATAAACTTCAACTACCCTGACCAAAAAATCAAGGTGGGCATGGAAATAGCAGGCGAAGAGAGAAGAGCTATCATCGAGTTCTTGAGAAACAACACGAACGTCTTCGCATGGAGAGCCGAGGATATGGAGGGCATTGCCGAGGATGTAGCAGTTCACCGATTGAGCATTGATCCAACATTTGGGCCCATCCAACAAAAGCCGAGGTATTTCTCTCCCGAAAAACAAGACGCAATTAAGGAGGAAATAGCTAAACTGCTACGGGCCGAGATCATAAGAGAAATCCACTACCCCAGATGGATTGCAAATGTGGTCATGGTAAAAAAGAACAATGGAAAGTGGAGGATGTACGTCGACTTTACCAACCTGAATGAAGCGTGCCCAAAAGACAGGTACCCGCTGCCGAGTTTAGATCAACTTGTCGACTCTATCTCGGGCTACAAAATTTTAAGCTTCGTAGACGCTTACTCAGGCTACCACCAAATCAGAATGTGGAAAGAAGATCAAGGGAACACGGCTTTCCGAGCAGCAGGTGCACTTTACTGCTACAACATCATGCCGTTCGGCCTAAAGAACGTAGGGGCCACCTACCAGCGCATGGTAAACAAAGTCTTTGGGGACTAGTTAGGGAAGAATGTCGAGGCGTACATAGATGATATGGTGATTAAGACCAAGGAAACGGGCCACATCGACGACCTCAGAGAAACTTTTGCAAACCTCAGAAAGAACAAGATGAAACTTCAATCCCGCCAAGTGTGCCTTCGGGCGTATGCTGGCAGAAAATTTTGGGGTACATGGTGAACGAGCATGGAATCGAGGCAAATCCCGAAAAAATTAAAGCCTTGGCCGAGATGAAAGTCCCCATATGTATCAAACAAGTACAACAGCTGAATGAGAGAATAGTGGCCCTGGGGAGATTTATCTCGAAGTCAGCCGAAAAAAGCCTCCCCTTTTTTAAAATCCTAAAAGGGGCCAAAAAGTTTGCATGGGACAGAGAGTGCGACCTCGCTTTCAACGAGCTCAAAAAATACCTCCGCAGCCTACCCTTGCTCAGCTGCCCCATACCCGGAGAAAGACTTTACATCTACCTCTCGGTATCAGACACATCCATAGCATCGGTCCTCTTGCAAGAACAAGGGGGGCTCCAAAGACCTATCTATTACGTGTCTCATGAACTAATCAGAGTAGAAGCGAGGTACATGCAGATAGAAAAGGTGATACTCGCGTTAATGATAACGGTGAGAAAGTTGAAACCGTACTTCAAGGCCCATGAGATCGGGGTATATACCGACCTGCCCTTGTGAAGGATCCTGCATAGGCCTGACGTGGCTGGAAGAATGATGAGGTGGGCCATCGAATTGACAGAATATGCAATCATTTATCTTCCAAGAAAATCCATTAGAGCTCAAGTCTTAGCTGATTTCATTGCCGAAACCTCCTTCACCTCTGGAAAAAGCGACACACTAGATCAAGGACCATCCACCAGCGCACAAGTGCCCAGGCAAGAGCTGCCTCGCAAAACGCGATCGGCTCAGCCGTGGACAATGTTCGTAGACGGGTGTAGACACCCCAATTTCGTACCCCAGGTATGTGACATGACAAAAAATATCAAGAACTGTTAAAACATTAACAAATGTCAAGTTACAGGGTCAAAATTGCAAAAGGACAAAGCAGGATGCGCAATGTATAACAACCGGGTCAAATGGCCATATTTGACTAATGCCACAAAGGACAAATTGCAGGGACTAAAGTGTCAAAAATGAGCCAAGTTTGAAGTTTGGGCATGGCTATATAAAGGTTTGGGCATGGCGCCCAAACCTCTATAGGTTGGCGCCCAAACCCACTTCCCAGTGCACTGTTCACTCAAAACTTGCCGCATTTCACAACTCGTTCAGCGCAGTGTACCACCGATTGATGCACAGAGAGAAAAATTTAATTACAGCGATGTCCCTATTTCCACCTATAAATAGAGGCATCTGACTCCTCATTTGGACACACAATTCATCCATAAAATTTCTCTGCGTCCTCGTTACGCTGAAGAAATAAATAGTGAGAGATCACCTCCAAAGCCTCGAAACCCTGCCAAACCTCCGCCAAACACAAAACCAACCGATAGAAGTGTACCTTAGCCCCCCACCTAGGTATCCACCCTATTTGCCCGGTCCAAAAATCGTGGAAAGAGCGGCTTGCTCTGCCTCGATTTAAAAGGCCAAATCAACCCGATAGTAAGCGCTACTACGCCCCGATTTTAGCCTACCTCGATCAAACAAACAACCAAAAACAAGCAGTTACCCCGCCCGATCCCGAGGCCGAAAGTAACTTTCGTGAGCGATCCACGCCGCCCAAATTCACACAACACACAACTTCAACTGCAAAAAAAAACTCTCTCTCCCGAGGACGAGCGAGCACACCCTTACGCCGTTTGTAAGTTTTATTTGTTAAGTTTTTCATTTCCATGTAATAGTATTATTTCGAGTCCGGCCCAATGTAGATATATAAGCAATTGTGCTGCCCGGATTTAATTAGGAAATAGTACTAAATGTAGCCGTTATTATGGCAAAATGTTTTTAGATAAATTTGTATTTATTTACTTCATTTATTCAATAAAGTCTTTATTTGTAAATGTATTATTTCCGGTCCGGTTCAATATCAATATATAGCGCTATGTCTGCCCGGATTTTGTTAGAAAATAATACTAAATGTAGCGTTACTATGGCCAAATATTTCCAAGTATATTTGTAATTGTTTGTAAAAGAGTCATTTCGTCAAGTCCAGAATAATATAGATGTAATGGATGTATTTGTAGGCGATTAATGCTTTATTTATCTGCTTAATAAATATAACAAAAAACATACTTTAGCCAAAAACCGTTTGAGACCGAAAGGCGAGTTGGGTGCCTAGCACCTTCCCAACTCGTAACTTAGCCTCCGAACCCGTTTTCATCATCTCGGTTTTTTTTTCTTTTTCGGTTTTGCTTTATTTTTGCCTTAAAATAAAGATGGCGACTCTAAAAACATTTTGGATCCAAGTGGGGCCTCGCAACATCTTTCTTTGCACTTTCACGTTCTCCCCTAAAAAAGGGAGAATGAGAATGGAAAGGTGATGTATTCCTATGTCCTGGTATCCCCTAAACAAGGGATAACTTGACGTAGAAAACCCAAAGCACTCATAGTGATCCGAAATAAGCCATAAGGTTATTTTCATAAAATCCATAGTGGGGGCGCTGCAACATTCCTTCCTTGCACTTTCACGTTTTCCCCTAAAAAAGGGAAAATGGGAATAGAAGGGTGATGCCTTCCCATATCCTGATATCCCCTAAAAAAGGGATAACTTGATGCGGGAAACCCATAGCTCCCATATTGGATCAAAAATCCACTAAAGGCAACCGAGGCGCATTCCAACGCTTATTCGACAAAGACTCCTCCCGCATTTTTGATTTCGATCTCCCTAAACAAGGGAGGCTGAACGGAAGTGGATGTCACCGCATCCGCACGCGCGCACCCTATCCAAGGCGCGCGGGCGCGGAGCACGTTTCCTGAACCCACAAGTGGCGACTGGCCTGGGGAGATCGTTTTTATTTTAATGAATAAAAATGGAGGGCTAGACTCATTAAACAAAACTTTTTTTCTTTTGTTTCTGGCTAAAGTATGCTTGTTATATTAATTTAAAACAGTCTAATATTGCGTTCCTTTAACATCCGTGTCTATATTTGTGGATATGATCCTCCATCTTGCAGCAGTTTCATTTCAAACGCTGTTATGGATATACTTGGAAATATTCGAATTTTTCAAAAAAAAAAATCTTCAAAAAAATATATATATATATATATATATATATGTATATATATATTTATATATAATATATATGTAATGTTTCTTTTATTTCCGGGCAGCACAACAAAAGGGCCGGGGCTTTGTTTTTAAAATCTTTTCATTTTTCGGCCTTATATTATTTTACTCTGCTTTATTTTCATTCTTCAATATATATGCATGTGTATATACATGCACTTGTTCTGTCATTTTTATTTTGGGGATTAGGACCCATTTTCTAAAAATAAATAGATTCCCCGCTTTTCTTTCTATTTCTTGATGGTATGCTTGCTTGCTCGCGCTTAAGCTAAAAAGCCGAGAAAATCCATACATAACGGCAAGACAGGCTATATCTGTTTTATTTTCTATTTCTATATCTGAAAAAAAAACTTCTTTTTGCTTTTTAGATACCGCACACACGCACACATGCATATAAATATATTCCGAACTGTTACCCTACACCATAGCCGCCCTACCCCCGCATAAGCCAACGTTAGGATCGCATATAGTTTTTCAGACACTTCAAAGACCGGTTTTTGCATTTTAAATTGTGGGTCAGTCAAAAAAAAAGTGTGCGCAAGTAAAAAAATATCTGCGCAAGTCAAAAAAAAGTGTGCGCAAGTCAAAAAAAAAATCTGCGCAAGTCAAAAAAAAATCTGCACAAGTAAAAAAAAAATGCGCAAGTCAAAAAAAAAATACACTGGGGGTGATTTATTATTTTCAAATGCTCGACCTAGATCATTTCGAATGGTGGATCCCGGAAAGAGTATAGGCCCTTCGCTCGATCATCCGATCTCGGGAGTCGAAAGACGTGTGGAATACGTTGGTCCTATACTCGGAGAAAGAATCCATTGTTCCGTGAAAGTCCCGAGGCTGTCAAAATTAAGCGGTGTGCTTATCCGGTCATTTTGTAGGGATAATAAATAATAATAAAATATACTAATAAAGGCACGCCTGCACTCCAAGCCCAAGCCTTCGACCTTCGATACCAAGCCCATTTTCCCAGAAACCTGGCCCGAATTTGGAAAGGCGAGACGATCTTGGGCCGATTGATACGAAAACAAGTGCGTAAATCGACGAGGGTATCGAGAAGATCGACAAGCGGCGTAAAGGGGTCAGTTCGGTGGAGTACGATCCGAGCAGTATGGCAGCAAGAGATAAACAAGCTATGGCAGGGGCTAGCGATAGCCGAAATCAAGAACCGTAAAGGGAAACTCACGTGTATGCACCTCCTCAGGGCTTGAAGCTTGGCTAAGAAAGGAACTGGATGCTCATGCAGAAAGAATAACAAATCAGGTGGTAATTAATCTCCTGGCAGGTTTTTCAGAAACTCTCGCCACTTTTTCCCAAAAAGCCAAAATCCCAAAATATGACCCTAATACTTCCCATTCTCCTGAAATAAATTCCCCTGATACCGCAGAAAATATCCTTTTCCAAGCCACCAGAAAGCTACCCAGTGCCAGCCACCAATCAAATGATGACCTCCTTGCCAAAGGTAATATGATTTCAAGCGCTCATGATTCTAACCCATATTCTCCAGAAACCAGCTCTGATCCCCTTCACCTGAATCCCTGCTATTACAGCCAAAGGAATTACCCTCCTCTTAATCCCTCAAATGCTTATCCTCAACAAATAACCCCAGGGACTTTAAAAGAAGTCGTTTGTATACCAGAAAAGGAATCCCTATTGGGCCCAGGTCCAGGCAACCCCATTCCAGTACAATATTATCCAAGAAAGAAAATCCCACTCAGTTGCTTGATCAAAACCCCATCTGGCCACTTACCCAAGCCAAAAAGCCGAAAAGAAACAATGTCAAGGTATTATGATGACCTGCCTGCCCCAAGATCTGAAATACTCCAAACACTGTGGGCCCATGGGATACTGAAACCCATTGATAATTACCGACCACCCAATCTGTTACCTATTGCCTGGAATCATGCCCAGTATTGTGAGTATCATAAATGCAGCTGTCATCTTACCGACAAGTGTTATACACTCAGAGATGCAATTCAGGATCTCATTGATAACGAGGTAATTACGGTGGCAGGCACAAAAATCTTTGAAACAGATCAAGCCAAGGAGGTCTAAAAGGGGCAAGTTAGTCTAATTAGCCATGAATAAAGGTGCTGTAAGATATGCTGTGGCACCCCGACCCGGATTCCAATGCGAAACCCCAAGTCGGACCGCCCAAATATACACAAGTAAGCATGCGCAAGTAGGATAATAAAATTCATGTGACGCAACATCGCATACAAATAACAACTCGGCTACACTTGGCCGGAAAATAACTTAAATTAAACAAGTCATCGGCTACGTTACAGCCGGAACCCAACAACTACTCCTACAATTTTAACACATGCTTATAAAAACCTCAACGGCCACAACATGCCGGAGACAACAATAACAATATTTCTTTAAAAGAGTGTTAAGCGGAAGAAACTGTAGTGAACCTTCAACATATAAACAAGCTCGACATATAAGTCGGCATACAAAAGATTATAAGTATTAAGAAATCAAGTTTACTACAACAACAAATTCCCAAGACAAGTCTAAGTGACTTGCTTCCCAACGTCCTTGCCAAAATAAAAGACTAACTACCAAAAGTCCCAAAGGAGCAACCTTGAGCTCACAAGCAACCAAACGTGATATGGCGAATCTAGCGTGAACCGTCTCCTCGGCTCGGATCTAAGGAAAACAAAACAAACAAATAGGGTAAGTCGAAAGACTTAGTAAGTTACTAAAAATGCATGTTCATGTTATAGCATGACATTTATCACAATTATGGCTCATGTTCTTCACATAGCACTTAGCACATTATTCACATAAGTGCGGAAAATAAATCATACAAGTAGGATATGATATAGTCATGGCCGCTTCGTAGCCCCTGAAATAAACTTTGTTATACTGGATCGTGCCACATCGACTTTCATCGAGAACCTACTCAATTTAGATAGCAGCCAATGGCGCACGTATTGATACGGCAAAGGGGGCTACTTCCCCACTGCGGCCCACAGTGGAGGTGTGTGTGAGGTCCCAGGTGCGGCGATCCATAGCGAGCACGAATCTCACAATTTGTGAAGGCGATGCATCGTCCCACCCTGACGTAATAAACAAACCAAATAATGCCAGCTGGACTCAATGTGATGCACAAGTAGATATTTACTTGACTTAAACCAATTAAGGATCGAATCCGACAAGAGCGAACTCGACCGACCAAGTAGGGTATAAATCTCTACAATAATTCATGTCAAGGCAATTAATTGCTCATAACCGAATAATCACAACGGGTTCAAATGCACATAATTAAACTCAACTTAAAATTGAGTAAACTCGACCAAATGGTGTCCAAACTTCGTAGGGATTGATATTAGAGTTTAACATGTTCAAATCTTCCCTAGAGTCGACTCCGTTGAGTCTTTACTAAAAATTCCAAATTTCGGGTAATTGAAGCTATGTGCTTCATAACTCAACCTAGGCCATTACTAAGCTCATCTAGGTCATAAATTCATCAAGGCATTATATGTGATTCATATTCATCATAGGTTCCAATTTTGAGGATAGAACACATAACAATTTCACAACATATCATATAGGCTCAAATTAGGGCATTCTCATATAACAACACTTCCATCAACAAATATAATACATGTTTCTAACATGTTCAAAACCTTAAATAGACAAGATGAAAGAGTATTATAAACTTTATTAAGCATAAAATCCTCCTATACATGCTCCTAGCAAGTTCATACTTTGAAAACACAAGAAGAGAGCATAGGAAGCATATATGTGTCCTCATTGACCTCAATCATCATAAGCTTTGTTTTCCTTAGAGTCAATGAGAACTAAAAAGAAGAAGAAGAGAAGTAACTTACTTGTATTCTACACCCAAGAAAGCAAAGAAGAAAACTATTCGGTTGAAAGTGATCTACTCTTCAAGTTCTACACTTCTTATGGAGGTGGCTTGAGAAAATGAAGGATGGATCATGGAGGACCAAGAAGATAGCTTCAAGAAGCCATGGGAGAGCTTGAGAGAAATGAAATCCCGTTTTTGGAGAGTGAGGAAGAGAAATGAGGGTCAAACTCATCAGATGTGGTGTATATTGGTTTAAAAACCGAGTGGGACAAGTGTCAAGGTAATGTGGTTGATAAATATCTGATTTTGGTAGCTTAATTGATCACTAAAGGTGTCTTAATCCACTCTAAAAACTTGTTAGAGATGTTAGGACATAAGTAAGGAGGTTTAGGGAGGTTTAGGTGGGGTTTAGAAAGGGTTTTGAATAGGGGTTTAGGTGTAAAATTCAAAGAACATCGAAACAGAGCAGCCCAGTCTCGGGGGACCTTGCGGTCGCATGGTCCCCCCACCCTTGCGACCGCATCCTCTCAGGATGCACAACACTTCATTTTCTGTCTACCTTGCGAGGGCAAGGTCATTCCACCTTGCGAGGGCAAGCTCGGCAGACCCAAAATGGCTCAAAACTCAACCTAAAAGACCCCCAAACACTTAGCCAAATCAAGGGGGTTTCAAACCCCAACAAAAATGAGTTTAAAGCTCATCACAAGCACCCTCAAACAACACCCGAACAATCCAAACGAAGGAGGGAAAGAAGGAGAACTAAACAAGCAATTGAACCGGCGATTCAACAAGCATGCATACATGATTCTAAACATGTTAAGAGCTTCATGAATGACTTATGAATGATTCTAAATCATATATAGACTAAGTAAACATGCTCACAAGCAATATGAATGCATGAACACAAGCAACGAATGGCTAGGGTGCCACATATGCTGATCAATAAAGGAGTTCCTAAATAAATGTTTGAGGGAGACATTTTCTTGGGTATGATTGACAGAGGCACTGAATATGCACAGCTCCCTGATAAGTTCGAGCTTCTCATTGCTAAGCCTCTGCAGAATTGGTATGTTACGATAGGCCCACTCTTGACTCCCGCAGAACTGGTAGACCGTTTCGAATATACTATCCTCTTCCTTCTCCTAGCTTTACGGATTGGTCATCTACCAATCCGCTCCCTAATAATGAGGATCTCAAACCCCAGGTCCTCAATAATGTAATAACCCCCGTGCAGCTTGCTATTAATATAATATGAATGTCTTTGCTTATTCCTTAGTTGCACCTACATTAAAAGATACATTAAATAATCATAATAATGAGTCATTTAATGAAATGGACCCAAAAGATAAAAAATATTTGCTTGAGCTTGTAAAGTCGGTTGAAAGCAACAGAACAACATCATTCGGCAGCCAGAAGACTTGTCAATCATCAATCGGGGACCTGAACAATCAAATCAAAGAAATCAAGATCGGCAACTACCCGCAAGGCTCACGAAGGGTAGCACTCATCGACCTCCTCAAAGAGTTCGTAGACATCTTTGCACGGTCCTATGAAGACATGCCTGGCTAGATCCACCATAGTTGAACAGGATCCCTATCTATTCGGATGCTCGGCCAATCAAGCGAAAACTCCGCCGAATCAAACCGTAATGGTCACCGCAAGTCAAAGAAGAAATTATGAAGCGCTCCGTGTCCACTTCATTCGGGTGGTTGAATACCCGATCCGGTGTCCCAACATAGTGACTGCTCCCTAAGCCCAACGGGAAGGTTCGGATCTGGCGTCGACTTCCGCGACCTTAACAAAGCTGGCGTCGCCCAAAGATGATTTCCCGCTACCCAACATTGATATTGTGGTAGATGCTTTGTTCTGCTCAAAATCGGATCCTTCGTCGACGGCATGCTCGGCTAATCAAATTAAAATGGCGGCAGAAGACCAAGAGAAGACTTCATTCACCACCTCGGGGTACCCATCGTTACATTGTCATGCCATTTGGGCTCAAGAATGCGGGGCTACTTATCAAAGGGCTGCCATCACTCTTTCACGACATGATCCATAAGGAGATCGAGGTCTACGCCGACGACATGATCGTACATTCCAAATGACGCCAATCTGCTCATATCGAGATCTTCTAAGTTCTTCGAAAGACTAAAAGCATCAAATGAAACTCAACCCCACCAAATGCACATTTGGGGTCACTGAAGGCAAGGTCCCGGGATTCCTAGTCACCGAGCAAGGCATTGAGATCGGCCAAAGATCAAAGCTATCACGTAAATGCCACGACTAAAAAACCCAACAGAAGTCAAAGGCTTCCTAGGCCGACTACAATATATCACCGGCTTCATCGATACTCACCACCACATGTGGGCCCTCTTCAAGCTTCTAAAGAAAAATACCGACCAAGTCTGGACGAAATGCCGCCTAGCCTTCGAAAAATAAAAGCCTATTCACCAATCCACTCCGCGCTAGCCCCATACACATAAACCTCTCCTCATATACTTAACCGTCACGCACACGCCGAGGAGCCATGTTGCCCAAGAAAAGAAAGACTCCTACATCAAAACGCCATATACTTCATCAAGAGGGAAGCCGCAAGGAAGCGAGCCGAATTATTCTAAGACTGGAAAGTTTCACGCCTAGTTCGACAACTCAAAGGCTCAAACCTAT
>JABEVN020001722.1:0-23821 GCA_013146195.2 Codonopsis lanceolata | reverse complement strand
GTTGGTGGTGGATTAGTGTTTGGTGAGAGTTTGGGTTTAGAGGAACATGAGAAGTAGAGGCTTCTTGAGGGTTATGCGGAAGGTAGTTCCCTCACCACCTGGGCCTTAGACCTTGCACGAGATTTGCCATATCGGCTCATTATGCGATCAGCCTGTGCACCCAAATTTTGGTCTAACCACTAGCCGGATTTGGAGCATACCCTAGAGCCCCTGTATCAGTACCAGCTTTGTGGCTGCTCATTTTTAGCGCCATTTTGTCCAAATCTATATTTTCTAAGTACATATGACTTTTCTAATCGACCCGATATTCTACGATCGACCCATTCCATGCGTATCCGTATCAAACGGCCGATCTTGTCTACCTTTCCAAACTCGGGCCGAGTTTTACGAGGAAAAGGGTTGGAGGTATCAAAAAGGGTTTGGTGAAGGCTTTTGGGTTCGAAAGTACAGTGTGCCTTTATTATTAATATTTTTTATTATCATTGTTTTTCTAAAAATGATTGGACAAGCACCGTTTTTGTTTTGCAGTCTCGAGACTATTCTTATAGTGAATTCTTTCTCCAGTATAGGACCTTCGTATTCCACACGCCTTTCGACTCCCCAAGATCGAGGCGATCTTAGGCGAAGGGCCTATACTCTTCGGGGATCCACCATTCAAATGTTTTAGGTCCGATATCATAAAAATTATAGGTCGGCCCATGTACATTTTTTATGCATTTTTTTGTTTTTTTTTGCATCGTGGATTGGTCAATAATTGAAAGATATAAAAACCGATCGGTCAGTGAACTGTCCTGAGAATCTATATGCTATTAATGTTGGCTAATGCAAGGGGTAGGCTGACCATGTTGTAGGGTAGCAATTCGGAATATTTGTGTTCTTTGTGGATTTTCTCGGCTTATTTAGTTTGAGTCCTCGAAGAGACGGTGAGAGCAAGCATAACGGTCTTTCAGATAAAAAATAGAAGGAAAAATGGGTAATATATCTATTCATATTAATTACATATTGGTCCTAATCCGCAAAATAAAACGACAGAATGAAAGAATATGTACATATTTTGGGCGGGATAAATAGATAAAGCAGAGATAAGATATAATAAAGCAAAGCAATAATAAAGAAATAAAAAGCCCCTACTATTGTTTGTTATCCTACCCGAACTTTTTTTTATCCTCTTTTTTCTTGGATTCGCAACGGTACCCGAAACGAAACTACTACAAGTTTCACAATTATGCACAAATATATATACATATATATAAAAATATAATATTTTAAAATGCTAAGTAAATATAATAAGCATATTTAGCCAAAAAGAAAAGAAAACTTGTTTTTTTAAAAAAAAAAATGAGTCTAGCACTTCGTTTCTATTTTCTTTTAAATAAAAACAACGTCCCCAGTAGAGTCGCCACTATGAGTGCCCCGTTTTTGACATTTCATTTTCCCTTAAAGGAAAACAAAATCAAAACATCTTTAAGGCACGTGGAATACGCCTGGCCTCATTGTGGACTCAAAACGAAACAACAAAGTCGCCATCTTTATTTTAAGGAGAAATAAAGAAAACCAAATGTAACCAGATTTGTAAAAGGGTTTGGAGGCTAAGTTACGAAGTGAGAAGGTGTTAGGCACCCAACTCGCCCTTTCGGTTTCAAAACTGTTTTTTGGCTAAAATATGCTTTTATTATATTTATTTAGCAGATGAAATAAAACATTAAAAATATACATATCTGTACATAAATTGTAACAACACTTGCTACAGCCTCCTTTTGGGAGTTACAAATACATTTATAAATATTTGGCCATAATAATGGCTCTTTTTAGTGCTATTTTCAATAGAAATTCGGGCAGCACAACATATTATATTGCTTACATTTTACTGCTCTAAATAGCACTTTTATATATAAAAGATTTTAGAGGACCTACCACTTGAAGCGTGGGTGTGATCCCTCTGTCCTTCAGGGAGAGGAAGTATTTTTTTGCTGCTTTTGCTAATTTCTTTGTGGAGATTCGGTGAGTTGCTTAGAAAGTTGCTTTTCTGCGTCAGGAACTGTGCGGAGCAACTGCTTGCTTTTTTACTGTTGTTTGCTTGCTGTTGGTGGAAATTGGGCAAAGTAACTACTTGTTTTTTGTTGATTTAGCGTTGGATTTTGGGCAGAGCAACAACTTTCTTTTAGATTTTTGAACCGGAGGAATAGGGTGGAATCCTAGCAGGGCAGCTAGGTTTCACTTTGATCGGCTAGTTTTGTGTTTGGGGGAGACATGGCGGAGCTTCAGGGCTGGAGGAGAAAATCTGACAACGCCCTCGGGAGAACTCACAAAATTGCTAACGGTGTGTGAACTATGTGAATGGTGTTGTGAATTCCTGAAGCCGGGCACCTCTATTTATAGTTGAAAGTGAGGCTTCCTTTGCAGTTAAGTTTTCTCATTTTGTGCTTCATCGGTACCACGCGCTTGAGAGATTGCACCGAAGGCAAACTACTACATGAGATAATGCACTGTTGGGCGCCACCCATGGTCATAGGTGTCGCGGCGCCCAGACATGCTATGGGTGGCGCCAGGGGGGTTCTGGGTAATTCCTAGGCCTTTTTTATTCTAATTTTTGGCACTTTGCCCCCCTGCATTTCACTGTTTACGCATCCTGCTTTTTCTTTTGCATTTTTAACCCTGTAGCTTGACATTTGTCAGCGTTTAACAGGTCTTGATATCTAATGTCAAGATTACATATCAGATGTACGAAATTGGGGTATCTACACATACATAATATATACATATATGTGTATATATATACCGTGCATTCGCCTTTTATTTCTTTTCATCTCTCACGGTCGACTTTTCTTTTTTTTCGTCTGGCTTATATTTCTTTCTGTCTTTCTTATATTTCTTTCTAACTCTCGTGGTCGGCTTGTTTTTCGCAAATTGTGTGTCCTATGTATTAATAAAAGGTAACGAAGATAAAATACGAGCTTGTTTTATAGCACTAGTAATTAATCGTTGTTGTCTCAAGGTAATTATATATATATATATATATATATATATATATAATGGATGATATGTGAATTCATAGACCTAAAATAAAATAAAAGCTAAACACGTTTGGAATCAAACCCAAAGACGCCAGCTTTTAGACAAGTGCCTTATCTATTGGTCCATAAATCAATTACTCCCTCCGTCCCTAAATTATCGTCCTACTTGATCCGGCGCAAATATTAAGAAAAAATAATTGACTTGATTATTTATATTGGTTTAATGTGTAGTTTCATTTAAAGCTCATGTGTATGTGGCTCATAATTAAAATATGGTGAAAAAGTAAGGGTAAAGTGGTAAAAATGATGTTCTAAAAAGGTAAGTTTCAAAGGAAAGGAAGACGATAATTTAGGGACGGAGGAAGTATATATATATTTTTAATATTCTACTATATATACCTATATAACATTGCATCTATAAATTTGAGGCTCCTCGAAATTGAGAGCCCATAATCATCGCCCTTAAAGACATACCTTTGTAATGGGCCTAGTATGCACATGCAAATTATGTGAATGAACAATGATTTTGTTAAATTAAGTAAATTATGCGAGATTTGCGAGTTTACTCATATACTCATACAAAAAAGTAATGTTTACCTTTGGTCCCTATGTTGTAGATTTTTGGAAAAATTGTGGGTCGGTCCACTTTTTACAGTTTTTAATCGCTGCAGTACCCTCTCTTTTTTTTCAACCGAAAAAAGTCACTTTTGGTGACAAAATGACAACGATACCCTTAATAAACCGTATGTGCGCTATGAAGGTCATTATTTTTGCACCGCGTTACAATTAAACTAGGCAATTAAACTATTGAACCGCGGTGTAAAAATTAATACAATAAAATTTATGAATCACGGTGCAAATATTAATATAATGAAATTTGTGAATCGCGGTGTAAAAATATAATAGGAAATTAAACTTTGAATCGTGGTGAAAAATTAATGTAATAAAATTGATGAATCGCGGTACAAAAATAGACTAGGAAATTAAACTTTGAACTGCAGTGTAAAAATTATGCAATGAAATTTATGAATCGTGGTGCAAAAATAGATTAGGTAATTAAACTTTGAACCACGGTGCAAAATTAATGCAATGAAATTTATGAGTCGCAGTGCAAAAATAGACTAGAAAATTAAAATTTGAACCACGGTACACAAATATTATCTAATTCATTTTTGCACCGCAATACAATAGCATAAAAAAACAGTTTACGTCCTCCACCTTCTTCTTCAATCTCTTCCGTCGTAAGCCTTCTTCTTCCTCATCCTTCTCTGGCTTTGTCCCAACTGAAAAATCTTTCAACCCAACACAGATCCATTATATTTTCGTATTTCATGAATCAAAAATGTGTTGGCAGAGCTGTTGATGAAGACGATGACATTTTTGGAACAATATTTTGAAAAGTGGTCTTTTGAGATTGAAAAAAAGAACGGTGGACTTTTGGGGTTAAAAACTTAGAAAAAGAGACCGGCCATAATTTTCCCATAGATTTTTCAGCCATTAGCCCTTGTACTTGGACTTTTGATGTGTGAGAACCCAAACACTACTTGTGTAACATGTCTTCTATACTTGTTAATATGCTCATTATATGCCTTAACATGTTTTAGAGTCCATATTGTTCATATCATGCTTGCATTAGGTCAATCATGATCGTAGTTGCTTGTATAACTTTTATACGTTGCATACTTCGTTATACTTGCTTTGTGTATCATCTTAGTCCTTAACTACGTCCTGCTAGAGCCTTAGTACCTTTCTTACATGTTCTATAACGTCAATCTTGGCCATTATATGATTGGTTGAGAGTTCGGAAGCCTTCTTGCTTCATTTGACCTTTTATCTCCTAAGGTCTCTCGGTTTGTCTTTCCTTTGCCTCGTTTCGTGTCTTTGAGACTCGTGAGATGTTAAATAGTATCCTAGACCTTGTGTTATAGTCCTAAACATGCTTAAGAATGCTCATTCATGCTTTTTGTATCTTTGTTTAACTCGTTGTTTATTCGTTTGTTGTTCGTTGTTAGTTTCGCCCTTCATTCCTCCTTGTTCTAGGTGATGTTCAGACCTATTTTGGAAGTGTTTTGAGTGTGTTAAATATCCCATATGGTTTGGGGTTGAGTTGGACATATTTAGAACATGTTTTCCACTCATTTTGGCCATCCAGATCCATGAGCGCTCGCTCAACCAGGTGATTGAACGAGTGCACAAAATCTAGCAAGTCCAGGAAGTGAAAAGGAGACTGAGCGCTCGCTCAACCTCTGGACAGGGCAACCACCCAACTCTGTTTTCAAGCCTACATGATTTTCTACAATTCAAAATTGTTAGAACCCGAACCATACTTGTTTAACATGCTCTTGTTGTTTACTTAACATGTCTAATATGTTCACCATTCATGCTTGTAAGATATCTTCCATGACTACCTTGGTTGTGTGGCTTTTGCTAAGTTATAAAGGTTGAAAGACTTCTATGCCTTATATGTAATTGCCTTGGGTCCTTGTATTCATGCCTTGACATTTCGAGTTCCTTTCAAGGTCATTGAGAGTCTTAACTTCTTGGCTATAAGTTTCTTGGTATTGAACTTAGTCTTTAAAAAGCTTAGATTGAGTTTCATGCTTAGTTTCTTTAGCATTCATGTTTGTTAGTTGTTTACATCGTTCCCGACATTCGTTTTCCTTTATTCCTACTTGTTTCAGGAGAGTTTCGATTGTGTTTTGAGTGTTGGTTTATCCCCCTTGAATTGCATGGGTTGGTTGTGTGAGGACCCGACCTGGACCCCGAGGAGGAATCGCAAGTCAAGTCGTCCAAATAGGACTACAATTCATGGAAGGACTCAATTATAGAAAACGACCTGACCCAACATTGTAGACGTAACACGACTCGACACCAAAAGGCCAGAAATTTTTAAAACTTTATATAACAGCTAATGCAATTTAAACCAAATCATTGGCGACTTTACAACCGGAACCCAACACTAAACAATTCATGCTATAATACCTTGACGGCTACAACATGTCGGTGAAACAACGGAAGTAAATAAGAGCTAATGGAATGCTCAGCGGAAGTCTAAAGATAAGTGAACCAACTATGAAAATATAAGTTATACATTATACTTTACAAGAATAAGCCTTGATACAAAAACTCCAAGTTTAATAACACTAGAGGTACAAGCATGATACAAATACCCAAGACAAGTCTAATTGACTTGCTTAGCCCAACGTCCTTGCCAAGAAAAAAAATAGGAAACTATAACAACCTCTTCAAGTGAACTTGCAAGATAGACAAGCTGGACCACGCACGAACTCAAAGATGCTTCCCTGCGAAGGACCTGGACGATTCGGATCTAAAGAGGTAAAAGGGATGGGGTAGGTCATAAAGACTTTGTGAGCTAACAATTATGAATGTCATGGCATCATGCAACACACACAACAAGATATCATCATTAATATCTAGTCAATCAAAGAATTCATTCAAATAAACACTTCATTCACATATCCATGGTAGCACGTTGATTTTACATAAGTTCTATAAAGTATATCACATATAAAGAGGATATGTTATAGAATCGGTGCCGCTTCGTAGCTCCTGCAAAACAAGCGTTAAGTTTATCGTGCCAGAGATACCTGTGATGGATGTATCAAAGTACCGAGCTCTCTACTTGGGTACCAAGCTCTCTACTTGGTAATTAGACTTGCCAATGTGCTATGTTGGTTACAACAAAGGGGCTACTTCCCTACTGTGGCCAACAGTGGAAGGGTGTGTGATAAAAACCCGGTATAACAACCCATCACTATCACGAATTCCATAACTCATGACGGCGATGCATTGTCACACCATCGACTCAACCAAATATGCCAGCTGGACTAATGCAATGCCAAGTAGATGTTTACTGGTCATATAAACTCAAATAAGGAACAAGTTCGACAAGAACGAACTTATTCAACAAATAGGTTTTTACTCATTATGGAATCATATAGGAATTCGACAAGAGCGAATTCAACATGTCAAATAGATTTATCATTCTACAACATGCTCTCGATTATGCATTTCCTTAACACAATCATATAAACCGCATAAGAACTCGATTGAGTCTCATAAGCAAACACATCAAACATGCACTTCAATTCTTCCCAAAGTCACGTAAGCTAATACATTAGTCTAACGAACTACAAACGTCCACTACAAGAAAAATGAACTCTTGTGACACTTTGTTAGAGGCTCTTTTTGAAATGCCTCCTAAAGCTATCTATCGGGGCTTTGAAAAGTGTCATTTTATTAAACACCACATTATTTTTAGAAAAGCCTCATAAAGTGGTCTATTAGGGCATTTTTAAGTGTTATATAATTAAGTATGTTTTTAAGGCACTTGACAAGCAGCCCAATTTTATTGCCGCCCTGATAATTGAGAAACGCGGGACTTTTTTTTTACTTTGGCGCACAAACCTTTTCTCATTCCCTTACTTCTTACTTTTCCCCTTTCTCCCACCCTAGTTATTTTCCCCCAATTCCCAGCCGGCTTCTTCTCGTCTCCTTGCCTATTCCAGTTTCCTTCCGCCCTAGTTTTGGTTTTGCAAGTGCTAGCTACGTAAGTTCCTCTCTTCATCTCTCTATCTCTCTATCCATCTATCTATAATTTTGCATTTTCTCTTCATCTCTATTTTTCAATTCGAAAAATGTGATGTTTTGATTTTGATGTAATTCTTCTTCCTTTTCGAAAGCAGAGCTCACGGCAAGACATTACAAACCTGCTTTGATTTTGGAGGTGCCACCTCTGTAAGTTTCTCTCTTCATCTTTCTATCTGTCTTTTTTTTTTCCTTTATCAATTCGAAAATAAGGGTGTTTTAGTGTTTAATTCCAAACCATGATACAACCCTCATATCGACAGTGAACCTTCATTTTTGGGTTTCTTTTGTAAGATTCCCGTTTATGGTCCCTCCTAGAAATTTTAGATCATTTGTTGGCGTGGCAACTCCTTAAGGGGAGGGGGGGCTGCTTTAATTTTTTGTATAGCCTTTTTACCATATGGCCTAAGTGATATATGCTAGCTTTTACCTTTGCCACCTGTAAATGTAATAATCTTTAGGCATAAAATCCTAGTGAAGGATTTGGATGGTTTCCTTGCTCCTTTTGGAATTGGTGAAACGGCTACGTGACCTAAAAATATTAATAGGGATCAAGATTCAAGAAGGCAATTCCCTAACTTTGGGGCCAATAGGATATGACGTCGTCAAACAATTAATGTTGCAGTACACAGGAATATCGTGAGTCAATTAGCATATTAGGGGTTTGCCCCTTGGATCTTAATAAGCCAATTGTGTTTTGAGTTGAACCTTAAAGTCATGGTATCACAGTTGGCATTTCACTAGTGCAGGGCGGTCCATGTGCACACTTTGTGTCACCTAGTACAATATGTCAAGCTCCAGATGTGAGGGGGCATGTGAGACTAGAAATTCCACATTAGGTATAATCAAGCATTGCATTCAGTATATAGATCCCAATGCTTAACCACTCACAAGTCAATAGGTTTTGAGCTGAATCTCCCAATATAATAGCAACATTTTAACACTAACGATTCAGAACTGTGAAATTTATAGCAACATTAACTATAAATCTTAATTTCTAGAAAATTTTGTGCCTACTTGGTTAACATCAATAACATGGTTACAATATTAAGGCCTTTAAATTCAAGGAATGATATTGAGAGGTAAAAGATGCTGCAATGTATAACTACCTGCCATAAAATGTCCCTTCTCTTCGCCTAAAAGATCAAAAATTAAAAAAGTCACAGTAAAAAATACGTTCAGATATTTGAAAGTAGTCATTATAACTAAAGCTTTACTGTATCCAAATTATATCATTCATTTATGAGGGAAAAAGTTACAATGTACTAGAAATTGCAAGCTTAATGCTTTAAAAAAGGGCTTGTTGAGTGGAACCTTGATGACTGTATTTTATACGCAGTTATTGGGTATTATTCCGACTTAAATTATGCTATTTCTCGAGGTTTTTGTTGTCTAATATGTGTTTTAGTGTTGTTTTATAGTTTCAGGGACTTTTGCAACAATTGTGCAAAATATAGGCATTTTATGCTGAATTGAAGAACTTCAGGGACCAAACTGCAAAAGCTGGAAACTTGGAGTGTAAAAGATGAAAATCAGAATTTCCAGCAAAATTTCAGCCGCCCACTTTATGTGTTATAATTGCATTGGGAAACGTGAAGTCCTAGTTTAATTCTATTTAGTGTTTTAATTATAATGTTTATCCTTTTCCTCCTCGTTGTAGGATTAATTAGGTATAAATAGATCCCTTTAGTTAGGAAAAAAGGGGAGAGAAGTTCTCTATTATTTTTCTTTGTCTATGAAGAAAGATTATTCAAGAATGGTTCAAGGTTTTGTACTTTCAATTATGGAGAATTAACTCCATAATCTAGGAATTGGAGGTAACTTGTATCAAATCTATTGTTTTATATTAATTCTTATTCATTTAATTCTTGTTGATTGTGGTGTTTATCAATCCATATATTATTTTGCTTTGAACAAATGAATGTAATTGCAAATAATAAAGGCCTAGAGGTGCGGATAACTGCATGACCAATGTGCATATGTCGTACACTGGCTCACCATCACAATAAATTGGACTTATCGATGCACGAGAGTGATAAGTTAGGGCCAGGTTCATACATGATCTAGGTGACAGATAGATCATAATCTAGGTGACAGATAGATTACTTGTTCTTGTGCTTAGGATATAGAATGAATGAATGTTGCGGGGATGGAGGCTGAACCAATAGTTCAACAGACTATATCTATCTTTTGTGAACGAACCCAAGAAATTGAATGATAATTATTTTGAATTAAACAATAGAATAGATACAAGTGAATCCTAATTCCTAGGCGATTTACAAATCTTTGATTTATCTCATATTTACATGCTTTGTTAATTAGGTTATTTTATTGCTTTCTAGTTAATTTAATTTATAAAAAAAAAACCAAAAACCCCATTAGTTATTAATTGTTTTATTTTATTAGATTAGCTAAATTTACTTTAATCAAATCCAAATCTCTGTGGTTCGACCCTTGCTTCCAATACTATTCTATAATAGTCTTGTCCACTTGCAAGGAAAAAGATTAAATAAAACATCGATCAAGTTTTTGGCGCCGTTGCCGGGGATTTGTTATTTTGATTTACTTAATTTAGCTTTTCTTTTGTTATTTTCGTTTTTTTTTATTAAAAAAAAATTTCAAAAAAAAATTAATTAATTCCGAAAATTACAAAAAAATATAAATAAAAAAATATTTAAAAAAATTATTAAAAAAATGGCGTACAATAATTATCATTGGGGTATGGAAAATTACGCACCTATGAGAGCCACAAATGAATATACCTACCGAAATGCTAGAATAAATCAACCATCTTTTCCTAATAGTTATGAAAGGGATTATCACAATCAACCATCTTTTCCGCCCTATCATAATAACTATAATGAGCCGCCCTATTATAATCAGCCCTTTTATAATGAACATCCTCCTTATTCGTCTTATTATAATGAGTCTCCTTCTTATTGTAATCAATCATCTTTCTCCTCGCATAATTATTATAATGAACAACCTTCGTATTGTCAACAACCTCCAAAGTTAGACGAAGCAAGCAAAAGTCAAGCTGCCCTTATGAGATATATGCTAGAAGAAATAGAAAATTTAAAGGAGATACTTGCAAAATCTAACAAAGAAATAGAAGAGGTAAGTAATCCTATTCAACCTTCTGATATGCCTAATAAAGTTGATAATTCTGTTAAAGAAGTTGAAAAAGATAAAAGTGAAAATAATCAAGAAAAAGAAGAAAAAGTAGAACTAGAAGTGCGAGAGAATGAGTTGATTCCTAAAGATGATGAGATACCCATGGAAGTCTCTAAGGGGGAATGTAATATAGAAATGAGTAAAGAAAACACAAATATTGAGGAAAAAGAATTGATAGTAGTAGAGGAGCCGATTGAAAAAGATGATGAGTTGATTTTAGAATCCCAAGATTTTCCACAAAATGATGTACAACCTCATTGTTCTCAAGAACCCGAAACAATTTCGGAGACTTTCACTGTAATTTATTCTCCAATTGATTCTCCGCTAGACACTTATGTGGAGTTAGGGACGCCTTCTTCATATTTTCTTGAAGAAAATCAAGAACCTATTTTAGAGATACATGAGGATGAGCAATGTTATGATGAAAAATTGGAGGAAATTCCGGATAGGATTACATTAGAAGATTTAGGTGTGAAACTTCCCGTTCCCAAATCAATTAAATGGCCATATAGAAAAGAAAATTTCACCAAGGAAGTGTTTGGTTTTAATGGTCTAAAATTAAGACACTACATGAATGGTGGATTTTATGGACCAAAAATGTGTGCATTCCTAAGTGATCCAGCGATGCCTTCTTAGCGAAAAGAAAGGATTTAAGTCAAGCTAACGACTATAACTTAGAACAATTTCTAACCCTTATCTCTTTGTATTTATGTTGTTGCTTTTTGAGTCACTCGTTAGAGTCTCCCTGAGTTTGTGGGTTTATAGGAGAGTGTTAATAGTGTCACCCTCACAAAAATATTTTATTTTTATGTATTTATATGCACTAATTTTATTTTTAGTTTTTGTAGATTTTTTGTTTATTTTAAACAGGTTGAAGGCTGCTTAAAAAGATTTAATTTACGGGTTCAATTGAAATTAATAAAAGCAATTTATGACTGATTCAAGAAATAATATAAATTCAGGGACTTAAGCGAAATTACCTTGCGGTCGCAAGGCTCCCTTCACCTTGCAACCGCAAGATGCACAGAAAGTTGGTGCCGGAAGGAAGAGTTCATGGTTCAATTAAAATAAAAATTAAAAAAAAAAGAAATTAAAGAAAAGGGAAAAAGAAAGGCGGCTGCTCTCTCTCTCTCTCTCTCTCTTCGTCTCCAGCCCCAAATCGCTATCCCCCCATTTCTCATATCTCCCTCATCGTCCAAATCGTCCCCCCTCCTCCTACCAGTTCAACCCTTTTGTCCCGCATCCAGCCACCGTCTTCATCTTCAAACCCGGCGACGCCATCCGATCTCCTTCCAGCCGCGACATACATCCACCAACAACCCAGATTCGAAGCCTCTTCATCATCAGCGAATCCATCTCACCCGCCGCCATCATCTTTCCCTCTCCAAAGCCGCTGCCTTCTTTTCCGGCCTCACGTCAGTTCGCTCCTCAATAGCGAGCCCCGGCGTGCCTTCAATCTCTTCATCTCCCATCATTCTCTCTCTCTTCTGTCTGATTCTCAAAACCCGGCGTGCCCTGAATCTTCTCTAGCCGCCGCTGTCCCCAATTGAGCCCAACAGCCTCAAATCCCCTCCGTTCAAGCCCAGCCGCAACCATCGTTCATCTGAATCTGGCGAATCATTACTATCGTTGCACCCAGCCATCCTCCCATCTCTCTGCCCCAATTGCCATCCCAAGGCAATTCCCAGATTTAAATGTTGCAATTTTCTTGTGAATTATTGGATAGAGATAGTCTGATAATTAACTTTTCGAAAAATCTGGATTCCCTGTAATTTGATGATTGGTGTGTATTGATAGCAGCCATGTGCACTTTGATTCTTAGTCAAATTATGGGTGGTTCTGTGCTTATGATTTACTATGGGAAGGGTTGATTAAAATAAATTTCTTTTGGGTTCTAAATCTGCAAATGTCATGGAGCAAGAAATTGATGCTATATCTCACTTTGGTTGTGATAAATTTGAAAAGTGTTGCTATCAGTTTTCTTCTGGATTGGGTGCAAAATTTAATTTCTCTATTCTAGTACATCCATGTAATTTCGAATGGAACAACTTAAATTAGTAGATGATATTTTTAGCTTGGAATATAATTGTTTTATAATTAATCGGAAATATGCGTTGCCTTAGAATTATGTTTCAACTTGTCTAAGTTAATTTATTTTTGCGATTGGATAATTTCATGTTGAAAATTTGCTAAAATTATTAAGTATACTCTGGTTATACTTAAGTTAAATGGTGAAATTGTATTTGACTAAAAACATTATATCTGTTGGGAGGATTGTTGGTTATTCATTTGGAGTGGCAGCAATGAAACATTTTGATTTAAATTGGGTGGAATGGGAGTTGAAAATATTATGATTTTGTGGGAATAATGAGCGGTTGGTATCTTGAGTTAACTATTAGGGGTGCAAGCATACGATTCTATTAAATTTCTACATGTTTTGCCATGCTTGGTTTGTCTCCGATTGGATGACAGTTTTTATACCCTCTTATTTATATTGCACTCACATTGAGGACAATGTGAAATTTAAGTTTGGGGGTGGAAATTACCTTGCGCTTAAATGATTTTTTTGAGAAGAGCCATTTTACATGTCTTTAGTTAATTTAGTTTTTATTTTCTTTTTGTTAATTTTATTAGTTAGTTTATTTTAGTATTTTATTAAAAATTAAAAAAAAATATTAGAAAATTTGAAAAATTTCCGAGTTTTTAATTTTGGTGTGGTTACTTCTGCCAATGATAACATGTTTGTTAATAGTGATGCATGTATACTTGTCTGCGAGCCTTAGCTTGGTCTAGTTGATGGAACTTTATATCTCCAAAAAATTTTGAGCACAAAAATACCATGACTTGATTTATTAAAGAATTTGGATATTTTTATCGAGTTCATAGTGCACATTGCATTCCCTTTGGACCTTGCTAATTTTTGTGGTCATAAACATTTTAAACAGCCGTCATTACATGATTGTTGCATTATATTTGCGACTTAGGGTTGATTACATGCTAAGTTAGATTTGTTAGACTTCTTTTGCTAATATATCTCAAGCACACTTTCGAACCGTGAGTGCATTTAAGTCTTGATTTTCCCTACCTCTTTTCTAGCGAAAGCTTATGTGAAATACTTGTGGAGCTCGTTTTTAAAACTTCGAGTTAGGGAATGATTTGAAACTTTGCTGAATTTCTGTGAAAACGAAGCATGGACATTGTGGCAGTTAGGATATGATTTAGGCCATCTTTGGAACGTTTGAGCCTTTTTATCTCACCATCCCTATTTTATATTAATCCCTAGTGTCCCATTTGAGCTTTATTATAAAGAATGGCGTGTGCTAAGCACACATCGACCCCCATTCGACATCGTTTCTTTACCCACATTAACTTAACCCTAAAGCTTATACACTTTTGCCTACCCTTTGAGAGAGTAGGATTGGGTTGGGAATGTTGTCTACATGGTGATTGATGCAGTTCAAAAATAGCACCAATGAGTTCTTGTATTGAAAAAAAAAATTGCATATATGAAAAAAAAAATGAAAAGGGTGCGAAAATCAAAAATTGCACATTCCCTTCAAAAGAAAAAAAAAAGAAGAAAAAAATAATGAAAAAAAAATGAGAAAGAAAGCAAAGAAAAGGATCATTGGGAAGAAAATCTTTATGATGATGATGATACCTTCTACAACCCAAAAGTTCAAGTTTGGGGGTTGTTGAAGGAAAGTGAGTGCTTTGTATGGGAAAAAGGGAAATATTCTTACTCTCTCATTTTGAAATTTCTTATCCCTTTTATTGTTACCCCTCACCTTGGCCTTACATTACAAGCTTAATAAAGTCCTATTGATCTAGTTGCCACATTTGTTTGTGTTAGTTGACATGGTTTGGAAGCATTGTTGATTTGACCCATGTTTTGAATTATATACACATCTTCATATAGCTCACCGTATTTGCATAATCTCAGCTATTATAAGTAATTGGGAGTTGAGAGCATTGTATTTCATACATAGTTAGTGCATGGGATGGATGTATAAGCATTTGAATTCTAGCATGATCTCTCTTCGTGTAGTTAAGCGGGTATTGATGGTATGTATATGTTTTGTAATGCACATGTTTTTATTGAAATATTTTGGGAATGAATGTTGTGCTTAGCTTGATAAAACTTTCTAAGTTTGGAGATAGGCAATTAATGGTTCACACACACACATGGAGATGTACAAGTGATATTGATGATGATTGAGTGAAAGCCTAGACTTGTGGCTATGTGTTGTTATTTATCATTCCTTGAGGCATTATGTGGTACCATGCCGAAGCTTTTGACTTGTGAAAGAAAAATATATTTTATTTGCTTTAATTTAGTTTAGTTTAATTTTTAATTTAGTTTAGTTTTGTATTTATATGTTTTGTTTTACTCGAGGACGAGCAAAAGTTTAAGTTTGGGGGTATTTGATGACTGTATTTTATACGCAGTTATTGGGTATTATTCCGACTTAAATTATGCTATTTCTCGAGGTTTTTGTTGTCTAATATGTGTTTTAGTGTTGTTTTATAGTTTCAGGGACTTTTGGAACAATTGTGCAAAATATAGGCATTTTATGCTGAATTGAAGAACTTCAGGGACCAAACTGCAAAAGCTGGAAACTTGGAGTGTAAAAGATGAAAATCAGAATTTCCAGCAAAATTTCAGCCGCCCACTTTATGTGTTATAATTGCATTGGGAAACGTGAAGTCCTAGTTTAATTCTATTTAGTGTTTTAATTATAATGTATCTCCTTTTCCTCCTCGTTGTAGGATTAATTAGGTATAAATAGATCCCTTTAGTTAGGAAAAAAGGGGAGAGAAGTTCTCTATTATTTTTCTTTGTCTATGAAGAAAGATTATTCAAGAATGGTTCAAGGTTTTGTACTTTCAATTATGGAGAATTAACTCCATAATCTAGGAATTTGAGGTAACTTGTATCAAATCTATTGTTTTATATTAATTCTTATTCATTTAATTCTTGTTGATTGTGGTGTTTATCAATCCCTATATTATTTTGCTTTGAACAAATGAATGTAATTGCAAATAATAAAGGCCTAGAGGTGCGGATAGCTGCATGACCAATGTGCATATGTCGTACACTGGCTCACCATCACAATAAATTGGACCTATCGATGCACGAGAGTGATAAGTTAGGGCCAGGTTCATACATGATATAGGTGACAGATAGATCATAATCTAGGTGACAGATAGATTACTTGTTCTTGTGCTTAGGATACAGAATGAATGAATGTTGCGGGGATGGAGGCTGAACCAATAGTTCAACAGACTATATCTATCTTTTGTAAACGAACCCAAGAAATTGAATGATAATTATTTTGAATTAAACAATAGAATAGATACAAGTGAATCTTAATTCCTAGGCGATTTACAAATCTTTGATTTATCTCATATTTACATGCTTTGTTAATTAGGTTATTTTATTGCTTTCTAGTTAATTTAATTTATAAAAAAAAAAACCAAAAACCCCATTAGTTATTAATTGTTTTATTTTATTAGATTAGCTAAATTTACTTTAATCAAATCCAAATCTCTGTGGTTCGACCCTTGCTTCCAATACTATTCTATAATAGTCTTGTCCACTTGCAAGGAAAAAGATTAAATAAAACATCGATCAAACCTCCTGTAAGGAATGACGTACTCCTTGATGGTATAAACATTAGAAGACCATGATAGATGTTCTTATTTTATAAAATATGGTCTACCTTCTTAACATACCCTATTTTACTAACTGGACATCAATATTAGCCAGGCTCTTGTTGATACGGTGTAAAAATCTGAACACCGCCAATCTGCTTCAACTTTCCGAACAGCCCAAAAACTGAACGAACCTCTCCAAAATCAGCCACGTAAACTGCTCCGAAACCATTGCTAAACAACCCTTAATCTGATCCGAAAAACTCCAGCAACTCCCAAGCACAGAACCTGCCCAAAATGCCTACCAAACTAACGTCTCACCCACCTCTAAGTCAGCCCACGTTTGGACTTAGGCTGTCCCAAAACAGTTCACTATTGCTTGAGTTTTATGCTGCCCAAAAACTGTCCGCCTTGCTGAAGAACAAGCTGCCTCGAACAATTGAAAAGGAAAAGAAATAGAAGGATAGGCGGATTCACCGGTTAGACTTCACTCGTCCAACGTAAAGAATTCCGACGTCACACCTAATCTAGGCTTCACTCACCTTTGATTGAATTGAAACGATTTAAAGAAAGAACAAAACTAGTTCTTCACAAAGTTTTCACAACTTAAAAATCTGATCTGAACTATTAACGTAATAAAAGCCTATAAATAGGTTACAAGAGTTCAATCCTTCTTCTAACTACCTAACTAAAAGGATTCATGCAAGACTAGAAAAGCAAATAAATAAAAATCCTATCTAAATAACAATAAAGAAATCTTATCCTATAGCAGATCTTTAAGTCTACTTGTGACTCTTGGAACTCAAAGATTGAAGATGTCGGCCTCCCTAACAGTCCCAACACGGCTGCTCTCTTCTGTGGTCCCAACAAAACCGTGCCATGTATAACCATAACCCAACCCATATATCCTTGGCTTACCATGGCTTGGTGACCCCATTCACCGTATCAAACTCCCCTTCTTTGAAAAGGATTGTCCTCAATCCTTGACCCTTTCCTACATCGAGCCATTTTAGTTTAAATTTGCTCCATTGTCCCTCTCCAAACCCGAATAAGCTGGCCTTTGATGTCTTTAATTCCAGCAACTTGTTCTTCAAAGAACCCGTATCATCTGTCCCTTCTCTGAATGTCCCTTGGTCGACTCTTGTAACAAAACAGCCTCATATATTTTATTTCTTAAGATAACTCCACTATTCCTGTTTACTAGAACAGTCCCCATCGCGTGATCTCCATCTTGGACAGTTCCAAACCGTGCACCCTTTTCTTCCTTCACTTTCGTTTCCCCTTTATAATCTGTCCATTCCATCTTGCAACCCAATGCATGAGCTTGTGCCATCGGAAGTTTCAGATTTCTTGTTGTCCAAGAACCCTTATAATCTAGCTCTTCAACTCCCTTTTTGTTGTGCTTAATGAACAAAGTAACAAGATGTAACCATTCTGTCCACTTGGTATCTTCAAAATCTACTTGTAAAACAAGTAGCTTGGTTTTTAAACCACCTTTTCCCTGTGTGAAATTCTGAGCCATTGTTCTTGACGTTGTTGCATATGAACTAAGCTTCCATTTTCTAGCCTTGCGATTCACCACTTGTATCGGCTCTCCCTTTGAGCTAAAACACCCCCAAGCCGATTGTCTTCTCCCATACCAACAACCAAAAACCGTTTTCCCCTTTTCCTTCAACGTAAAAAGTAACCACAACTTAACCCGTGAAGGATACCATGCTCGTGACCCATAAAGGACACATCCATTCAGTCCCAAACAAATACTTTCACTACAATAAAATCGAACCACAATGTAGCATGCTTTAGCATATAGGAAGTTATCCATAATCAAATTCCCAAACTCCTTAACAGCATAAGTAATGGGTCGTTTGCTCAGCCTCAAAACAGTCCACATACCCAACCTCCTTGTCTTCCCTTTGACTTTCCAAGGTGGTTTTAGAACATAGGAGATCCATAATAAAGGAGCATTTCGTTTTTCCCCCCAGGCCAAACATAACACCATAAAATTCTGCCCTTGAACAAAGACTTGAAGGATCGTGTAGCATACTTTGATGTGATCGCATTTGTGGAGTTGTGGCTCTCCATTCTTGACCTCAATTCCGGCCATAGTGTAGACACCCCAATTTCGTACCCCAGACACATGACATGACATAAAATATCAAGAACTGTTAAAACATTAACAAATGTCAAGTTACAGGGTCAAAATTGCAAAAGGACAAAGCAGGATGCACAAAAGGACAAATTACAGGGACTAAAGTGTCAAAAATGAGCCTAGTTTGAGGTTTAGGCATGGCTTACTAAAGGTTTGGGCATGGCGCCCAAACCTCCATAGGGTGGTGCCCAAACCCTTTCTCCCAGCACTGTTCATCAATTCATTTGCCGCATTTCACAAATCATTCAGCGCGGTGTACCACCATCTGATGCGCGAAGAAGAAATTTTATTGCCATCGATGTCCCAGCTCCAGCCTATAAATAGAGGTGTCCGGCTCCTTCATTCAAGAGACAATTCATCCGTAAAATTTCTCTGCGTCCTCGTTACGCTGAAGAAATAAATACCGAGAGATCACCTGCCAAAGCCTCGAAACCCTGCCAAACCTCCGCCAAACACAAATCCAACTGGTAGAAGTATACCTTAGCCCCCCAGCTAGGTGTCCACCCCTTTTCCCCGGTCCAAAAATCGTGGATAGAGTAGTTGCTCTGCCCGATTTAAAAGGCCAAATCAGCCGAGTAAGTTTACTTGCCCGATTTCACCTACCTCATCAAACAAACAACTGAAACAAACAAGCTACCCGCCGATTCCGAGGTCGAAAAGTAACTTTCAGAGCAGTCACGCTGCTCAAATTCACACAACACACAACTTCAACCAGACCAGACCAGAAAAAAAAAAGACTCTCTCTCCCCGAGGGATAAAGCGAGCACACCCCTACGCCGTTTGTAAGTTTTATTGTTAAGTTTTTTTCATTTCCATTGTAATATAATTATTTCCAGTCCGGCCCAATGTAGTCATATAAGTAGTTATGCTGCCCGGATTTAATTAAGAAATAGTACTAAATGTAGCCGTTATTATGGCAAAATGTTTTTAGATAAGTTTGTATTTATTTATTTCGTTTATTCAATAAAGTCTTTATTTGAAAATGTATTATTTCCAGTCCGGTTCAATATCAATATATAGCATTATCTTTGCCGGATTTTGTTAGGAAATAATACTAAATGTAGTTACTATGGCCAAATATTTCCAAGTATATTTGTAATTATTTGTAAAAGAGTCATTGCAAGTCCGTAGAATAATATAGATGTAATGGATGTATTTAGGCGCTAATGCTTTATTTATCTCTTTAATAAATATAACAAAAGCATACTTTAGCCAAAAACCGTTTTGAGACGAAAGGGCGAGTTGGGTGCCTAACACCTTCCCAACTCGTAACTTAGCCTCCGAACCCGCTTCATCTCTCGGTTTTTTTTCGGTTTTGCTTTATTTTTGCCTTAAAATAAAGATGGCGACTCTAAAAACATTTTGGATCCAGTGGGGCCTCGCAACATCTTTTTTTTGCTTTCAATGTTCTCCCTAAAAAGGGAGAATGAGAATGGAAAGGTGATGTATTCCTATGTCCTGGTATCCCCTAAACAAGGGATAACTTGACGTAGAAAACCCAAAGCACTCATAGTGATCCGAAATAGGCCATAAGGCTATTTTTTTCATAAAATCCATAGTGGGGGCGCTGCAACATTCCTTCCTTGCACTTTCACGTTTTCCCCTAAAAAAGGGAAAATGAGAATAGAAGGGTGATGCCTTCCCATATCCTGATATCCCCTAAAAAAGGGATAACTTGATGCGGGAAACCCATAGCTCCCATATTGGATCAAAAATCCACTAAAGGCAACCGAGGCGCATTCCAACGCGCTATTCGACAACACTCCTCCCGCACTTTTGATTTCGATCTCCCCTAGACAAGGGAGGCTGGAACCGGAGCAGTGGATGTCACCGCATCCGCACGACGCCGCACCCTATCCAAGGCGCGGGCGCTGAGCACGTTCGGGAACCCCACGGGGCGACTCTGGCTGGGATATCGTTTTTATTTTAATGAATAAAAATGGAGGGCTAGACTCATTAAACAAACCTTTTTTTTTCTTTTGTTTCTGGCTAAAGTATGTTTGGTATATTAATTTAAAACAGTCTAATATTGCGTTCCTTTAACATCCGTGTCTATATTTGTGGATATGATCCTCCATCTTGCAACAGTTTCATTTCAAACACTGTTACGGATATACTTGGAAATATTCATATTTTTCAAAAAAAAAAATCTTCAAAAAAAATAAATAAAATAAATATATGTATATATATATATTTATATATAATATATATGTAATATTTCTTTTTATTTCCGGGCAGCACAACAAACGGGCCGGGGCTTTATTAAAAAAAAAATCTTTTCATTTTTGGCCTTATATTATTATTTTCTGCTTTATTTTCATTCTGCAATATATATATGTATATATATGTATGCATTCTTTCTGTCATTTTATTTTGGGGATTAGGACCCATTTTCTAAAAATAAATAGATTCCCCACTTTTCTTTCTATTTCTTGATGGTATGCTTGCTTGCTCGCGCTCAAGTTAAAAAGCCGAGAAAATCCACACACAACAGCAAGACAGGCTATATCTGTTTTATTTTCTATTTCTATATCTGAAAAAAAAAACTTCTTTTTTGCTTTTTAGATACCACACACACGCGCACATGCATATAAATATATTCCGAACTGCTACCCTACACCACGACCAAGCCTACCCCCTGCATATGCCAACGTTAGACTGCATATAGTTTTTCAGGACACTTCAAAGACCGACCGGTTTTTGCATTTTTAAAATTGTGGGTCAGTCCCAGTCAAAAAAAATGTGTGCAAGTCAAAAAAAAAAAATCTGCACAAGTAAAAAAAATCTGCACAAGTCGAGAAAAAATGCGCAAGTCAAAAAAAACATTTTTTTAATTACATTGGGGCTGATTTATTATCTTCAAATGCTCGACCTAGATCATTTCGAATGGTGGATCCCGGAAAGAGTATAGGCCCTTCGCCTGGGATCAGTCCGATCTCGGGGAGTCGAAAGGCAGGAGGAATACGTTGGTCCTATACTCTGGAGAAAGAATCCACTGTTCCAGGAAAGTCCTGAGACTGTCAAAATTAAGCAGGTGCTTATCCGGTCATTTTGTAGGGATAATAATAATTAATAAAATATACTAATAAAGGCACGCTGTACTCCACGCCTAGAAAAGCCTTTAGCCAGCCTTCTGATACCAGGCCCATTTTCCCCAGAAACCTGGCCTGAATTTGGAAAGGCAGACAAGATGCCGATTGATACGGGGAATCAAGAAGAGATCGATCGAGGTATCGTAAGCTTGATCGGACGTCGGGCAGACGTAAATAGTTCAAAGGGTACGCAGATCCGCACATGTATGGCATCGAAAGTGAAACGATCGCTATGGGTACGAATACATGGGCTCCGGGATATGCTCCGACACGGCAATGCAAAGAAGTGGCTGGACCAGAATTTGGGTGCAACGGCCGGTGACCGAATAATGAGCCAAATGGCTAACTGCAATACAAAGCTTGAAATCCAGTGGTGAGGTAATTTCTTCCCCTGCAGTTCCCCAGGAAGCATCAACCTCACATACACTTCCAAACCCAAACCCTCAGCCAAACACTAACCCACCAAACACTGCTGTCACTCCAAATCCTAACCCTCTACCAACTCCCTACTACCCAAATGTCAATCCCTACCCATCATACCCTCCATATCCTATCCCAAACACCAACATTCCCCAGAGTCCAAATGACCTCCCCTTTCCCATGAACAACCCACTCCAAAACAGCCCACATATGGATCCCCAAGAGCTATAACCCGTCAAGTGCCAGTTACTACCTACTTATCTCCTCGATGATCCCGGCCATCCAAATTAAACCATCCAATCCACCTCCCAAACTCGTACCCAAAACTCACCAACCCATAATCTCTATACGGCCTGCACTCTATCCTGGCCAAAACCTATACCAAATTTCAAAACCCGTACTCCCTCACAATCCACCACACCACCAAAACCCCTATAACGCCTGAATCCATATCCACTAAAACACCTTTACCGCCTGCATCTTATCCAACCTGTAATCCATATCCGAATCCCTATATCTCAACCAAAAACCCGTATCGCCAACAATCCACCAAATTTTAATCCACCAACCCAAAATCTCTATCCAAATTTAATGCCTATATCGCCAAAATCCATATCCGGCCAGATCCATACCTGCTCAAAATCCATACCCAGCACCACAATTTAAATTAACCCAATTTTCCCAAATCCTCGCAAAGATATACCTAAAAACCAACTCCACCAAACACCACATGGAAAACATGAAACCATGATGCTCAAATTGCTCAACAAAGGGGAATTTTCTACACTGCCCCTCGGCATTACAACCCCGCCAGCATCGCCTCAAAATTCAAAATGCCCGACATAGAAAAATTGATGGGACCTGATGCCCTATATCCCATCTCAAATCCTACCCACCGGTATGCAAATAAGGGGAGCTAGTTTTGAAGCTATGGCTTCCATTTCCACCTCACCCGGTAGGGCCGCTGCAATGGCCGATGTTGTCGACAAGCCTCAATACTGGGACCTGATAGTCGAAGAATTCTTGAAAGGTATAAAGACAACACTAGCCCGTAAAAAAAAAGAGACCTCGAGTCGTGCACTCCAAAGGAAAAAGAAACATGTGCCGAATTTAAATGGAAACGAAAGTTGGCCTTACTTTTGATGCATTCGATCCGCCGAGTCATGCCGATGTTCATCAAAAACCTCCAAACCCATATACTGAGCACATGCGCTATCTCCCTTACATGAAATTTTAAAGAAGTGGTGGAGATAGTTCGTATTGATGAAGATATACGAGGCAGGGCAACTAAAAAGTCAATACACCCTCAGTTCTTCCGATACTCTAAAGGAAAGATAGTCGCACCATCATTTGTCGTCAACATGGTAGGAGATGCCTCGGCCACTTTTCCTACTCAAACTATAGTGCTACTCCATGGACCTATGAATCGAGATAGAGTGCACGTCAGCTCGATCGAGAGGAAATAATGGCCAAAATTTCGAGCGAGCAGGGGTCAACCAGGTACTTTGACAGTTGCAAGCTCCTGTCTGTGATATTACAGGGACTAATGGCTCGTGGAGTGCTAAAGCCTGCGGAAAACTACAGGCGCCAAATCCCTGACACATGGAACCATTACATACTGTGGTATCCATCGCCACAGTGGTCACCTCACCGACAGATACACACTCAAACATGTTATCCAGGATTTGATAGATGACAAAGGTAATTGAAAA
>JABEVN020001721.1:0-23825 GCA_013146195.2 Codonopsis lanceolata | reverse complement strand
CGGGGAACTGCTCGGACCCAGCGCCTTTACTGCGGGTTCGGCTTCATGTTGTGTTCTTGTGAGTTGGCAGAAATGTCTCGGCCAAGTCGAGTATGGTCGCGGCCCTTGGTTTTGATGACCATGTCATCTATACTCCTCCATATTTACGCTGTTTGAGGCCAGAACACGCTTATTGACCATCTTATTTGATAAGTGGCTCTGCGTTTTGAGCAGAAGAACATCATTTTATACAGATAGAAGCGCCCGGTACTTTCGGAAGAGTTGTCTTCGCTTTATCTGATGGTTCATTTTGACTGGTGGTATCCAATGCGGCGTCCGAGGAAGCGGGCATCTCGAACACGTTTATAGAATCGGCAAACATATCGATGCGAGCGATGGATAGCGATGCTTTCGGGCGGGCTTTGTTTTTAAAGGCCCCAGTGAATCGCGCCGTTCGCCAACATCATTTGCCTTTTTACCATCACCCGCATTAGCTAACAGGTCGGTGCTTGAATTTCCTCGATGATATACGCCCGGGAGTTTCTCGACCTACTGCTTTGATCGCTTCATTCTTCCGGTGATCTTGTCTTGGCCATTGTTGGGCCGGGCGGAAGGTAAGTCGGCGATTGAGGAGCGTGGCGGGCGATGCTACCGCTAATGCCCTCAATGTCTTCCAGCGATCCCGCGAGGAACACGTCAAGGCGTTGTTCCTTGCGGCTCAATCAATCTTGCCGAGCTTGGGAGGCATGGCGCTTCCCGTTTTAATTTTTGTTCGGGGTATGTTGGATTGATGATGACTCTTCGACTCCCTACGGTTTGAATATCGGGCTCGTCAGGACTTGAAAGTGTCGGCTCAATATCACGTGATTTAGAGGCGCACTCGCTAGCGTCTAGAAGGGCACAGGGCGGATCTGTTCGGAAGTTTCGACTGAGCTTGCTCGGGGGAATCTATTTCCATGGGCTCGGCCGCTTTATACATCTCTCAAGGCTCGATATTATTGATGGAAGTGGATCTTTGGGGTAGGCCGGCGGAAACCATTGCGGCCGATCGGGGAAGGTCCACCTGTCGGTTGAGGCGCCGGCGATCGGGAATGTCCTGTCGGTTTGTTTTTTTTCTTTTGAGTCTCAGGACATCTCCCGCATGCAGGGAACTGGCATTTGAGGAGATCAGCTCCGTTTACGTATAGAACTTGGCTTTACGGTGGGGAATGGAGGTGACCATCGGAATTTGGCCATCGTCAGACACAAAAATACTGGGTTGTATCCGATTTTAGGTCGATCACCAAGAATGTGATCATCTCGATCCGTGTTTGGGCCCCATCACCCATGAATACCTCCCGCTCGATCGTGCCTTTAACCCCCCACCTTTGGTGATTGGTAAAGCCTTCAAGCTTTCCCAAATACGGCTTTAACATGGTATCAGGGAACTCCGATCCGCGGAGCGAGGAATAGTACATGATGTCCACTGCGCCTTCCGTATCCGGCAAAACTTCTGTGAACACCCGATTGTTGGCCGAGGCGAGGAAATGACCAGAGGCTGCTCGGATGCCAATGGAGTGCTTTCGCTAGCTCATCGCTGCGAAAAAACATATGCTTTGCTCCCACGCTGTATTCTTTGGGCGTTGATCGCCTGGACAAGGAATATATGTGTTTCCCGCATGTGTGTTGGGCGGGAGCTCTCTGAATCATATTTATCACTCCCGAATTTGAGGGGCTGGCCGCCTCTTCCTCTTGGGGGTCTCCCTTGATTATTGTTGGCATTGTTTCCTTCGCCTGGTCTTTCTTTCTTGAAGCGGTCTAACTTGCCGCGTTGATCGACTTTTGAATCTCTTTTTTTCAACACCTTACAGCCCGGTGGTGTGGCGGCCAGTGCCATGGTGGTATTAGCGGTATTTTGTGTTGTCTCGAGTATACTCGAGCTCGGGATCAGATCAAGAGGATAGGGGATAGGCAGGGCATCTCCCACACTGGAGCATGATATTTTCAGCGTCGTGTTTAACGGGGTAAGCGAGATTTCACGAACAACCTTTGCGGGGTGGATGATTTTCTCTATCCTTGCTCGGCGGCGGTGGCCTCGGGGCTCACAGTCATTGGCGGCCGTGCCATGAAACCTGTCTTTGCTTTGGCTTTATCCATTTGGCCAGCTACCGGTCGAGCAAAATAGATGAGAGTTCGCCGCAACTCTGCCTTAAAGCCCGGGTTCATTCTAGCATGGTCTTGGAAGTGGCCTCGCCCTCATGTTGTTTAGATAGCAAAATGTTATCTCAGGGTCATTTGGTCGCGGTCACTGTTCGAGCATCTCCTCGAACTTTTCGGTTTCAGGTAACTTGTGGATTCGGTATCTCACTTGCTTGATCTTAGCAAGGTCGAAGCGATTCTTCCGGGGTTGGGCTGCATTCTTGAATTCTTCGAAACTTTTCTCGGAGCACCTTGCCAGCTCCCGATGGTTCCTCGGGGGAACTCTTGCCCAACAGGGCTTGCTTTCACTGAAGGGCTCCTCGAATGCCCGCATTTTCAAGGCTTCATATATCTGACCATCAGAATTTGTGCCTCGAATGATCGAAGCCAATCGCTTTGCCCGCGTCTTTCCCAAAATATTTGTCAAATTGTGGGAAGATGATCCACTGTGCGGGTGGCGCATTTTCAATCTCTGGAGGTGTGAAAGGGCTGCGCCCTCCAGCGGCAGGCCAGCGCCATGCCGGGGCTTGGCCACGGCTAGGCTTGCCATTTGTTTTGCCATGTCCCACCTTTTCATGGCCTCCATCTTCTCGGACGTAAACTGCGTCTTCGCGTCGAGCCGAAGAATGGGCGGGGGTCAGAGGCATCGCCACGCACATGCGCGCAGGTGGGCGCGCGAGGAGGACCCAACCTCTGGGTGATGCGGGCTTTATACTTTGGCATGTCTTCGGCTCTACGCTTGGACTCGCCTCTACGGCGGCCATGACTCTCTACCGGCATAGTGCTCATGATGGTGGTGGCGCCGGTGGGAATGATCTTTGGCGGTATGTCTCAGCTATTGGTCATCGGCATGCTTTGTCGCTTCCTTTCGCCTCAGCGGTATGTGAGCGATTGAGGGCATGCGTCTAACTTCGGCGAACAAGCTGTTGGGAGGCGGGGCCATCTCAGCAGTCTTGGGATTACCAGCGCAGCATTGCCACATGTGCAACTGGCAGCCAGGGCATGGGCATGGCCCAGCGGCGATTCTTGGTTGGCAGCATACATTTTCTTATAATACTTTCTGCCTGAACTTGCAGCAGCGGCCTTGTTGATCAGAGTTATGTCCTGGGCGATTCATGTGACTACCACTGGCTGTTCTCCCGCTGGCGATTAAGCTGCGTCACGAGATCTTGAGAGCGAGCATCTCTCCATTAATAACGCCTGGCATCACGTTGGCTTGCCCGGCTGGCGGCATGTTGGGAGATTTGCCCCCTCCACAATGATGGCGCTTACGTTGCCTGAGGCGCTTTGCCCTGCCCGACCACCTTTTGGTTCATGGTTTGCATCGTCTGCGGCTACAGGGAGGGTTGTTTCAACACCTTGTGGTTTGCCCGGCTGTTGATTGCTTATGCGGTGGCATGGTGTTTGCTACCCTTACCAGCCATTGCAGATAGAAGAATAGTGAAAGATTTTACCTGGGAAAAAATGTGGGGAAGTGATGAAACTTAGGTTTCACAACGTGGCCACGGAACAAGCGATGTGGCAAAATGCACTTGGGCCCTTGGGTGGGTAGGATATCGGGCTTGTAATCGACCTCCTTGAGCCATTAAGATCACAAGAACACGAGAAGAAGTGCAAAGGCAAGGCCTCGCTGAAACCCCTCGGCGTGAGAGTAAGTATCAGTGATTGTCAGAAGTAAATTGTGAGTAGCGAGGCTCAAGAAATGTGTGTACCTTATTGATGTTTATGGAGAGGTATTTATAGGCCCTCTAAGTGATTGAATCCGTCTAGGATTCAGGTTTAAAATAACCTGCGAGGTAATCAAGGAGGAAATCCTTGATTCTAGGCGAAATGACAGCGTAGTTATAGGAGTTGATAAGGCAGAATTCATGAACATGGAAACCTTTGACTTGCCTTAGAAAGCAATCTATCGGTGTCCCCGACTTGGTGTATGCTCGGCGAGCAAGGCTACTGCCCGACATTCTGTTTGTATTGATCTACGAACTTGTCGATCGAAGATCGGCCCTGGTCAGGCCGGTGCCCGCCAGTGAAGTAAGTATGATTCCACTTGCCAGCTGCGCTGAATCCCAGATCACGGTCTGCGGTCGGACGAGGCAAGGCCTTTGTCCGCCTAGGTTTGAGTGAGGGTTATCTTTGCTCCAAAGCCCTGATGTGGCAAAATGCACGACTTGGGCGATCTTGAGGTGGGTAGGATATACGGGCTTGTAATCGACCTCCTTGAGCTTTGTTAAGATCACAAGAACACACGAGAAGAAGTGCAAGAGCAAGGCCTCGCGAAACCCCTCCGTGAGAGTAAGTATCAGTGATTGTCAAGTAAATTGAGTGAGGCTCAAGAAGAGTGTGTGTACCTTATTGATGTTTATGGAGAGGTATTTATAGGCCTACAAGTGATTGAATCAGTCTAGGATTCGGTTTAGCTTGGAGTAATCAGGAGGAAATCCCTTGATTAGGCGAAGCAGGTGGCAGCGTAGTTATAGGAGTTGATAAGGCAAGAATTCGCCCGAAACATGGAAACCTTTGACTTGCCTTAGAAAGCAATATCGGTGTCCCGGCTTGGTGTATGCTCGAGCAGCAAGGCTCTGCAGGTGCTGTTTGTATTGATCTCGAACTTGTCGGTCGAAGATCGGCCCACAGTCGAGGCGACAGGCGGGTGCCGGTGAAGTAAGTATGATTCCCGCTGCTCGATCACGGTCTGCAGTCGGACGGGGTAAGGCCTTTGTCGCTTTAGGTTTAAGTGAGGGTTATCTTTCGGTGCTTTGAACTATTTCATCTTTTGCTCTTGGCGTGGGCCTCAGCGGTATTATGCTCGTGTCTGGCACGTGATGCTAACTCGTGCCTCGCTCGTGACCCGGTTTGGGCCGGGTATATCAGAAAGATGAAAATAAAATTTGAGCGCGAAGAAAATTGAGGGGCTTGGGTTTCTCTATTTTTGAAGCAACTAGATTTGGTATCTCCAACAAGGTATTTTTCTGATTTTTTGGGTTTGTATTAATTTGGTCTAAATTATGTGCATTAATTTGGGGAAGAAGACCTTAGAGTCTTTTTCCAAACCTTAAGGACTTAATTGTAAATTGTCATACAGTTTATGTTTGAGAATGTGTATCTTTACCCTTACCAATCGCACGTGAGAGACGTATGCACAATTTAACGGTATTTTATTAATGACATGCCTATAATCAAGGGACAAAAGTTGAGATTTGCTCTTTAAAGTTCAAAGGAATGAATTATTGTTCGGACCGAATTCTAATTATTTTGCCATCCTAAATCTAATGCATGGATTTGTATTGCAACAGTGATGAGGGAGGGAGACTCATAAAATTACTGTATTACCACTGTGAGGATTACCGTAGGTCACTTTACGTGCTCCACGAGTTAATTAAGAGTTAGAGCTTCACCATTGTGAGATTTTTATCAACTTCTAATTAAAAAGTTGATAAAAATCTCACCATTGTTATATTTTTAATAGCCAACTAGGATAAAGAATAAATTTAACTTCTTAATTAAGAAGTTGGGGGGACGAGAGAGATTGAGGGGACAGCCGCCCAGAAAGATCAGTGTGTGTGGGGGGTGGGGGGTTTTGTTTTTATTAGATGATGTTAAATTTATTTTATTTTTTATATATAAAAAGTTATGTAAGAAGATTATACAATGAGAAAATATATTCTTAAGTGGATAAGAAGATAAAAATATGTAGGTGACAGTGTGACCCAATTAAAAAGTTGTGTAAAAATATACTCCCTCCGTCCCTAAATTATCGTCCTCATTTCCTTTTTCGTCCGTCCCAAAATAATTGTCCACTTTGAAACTTACCTTTTTAGAACATCACTTTTACCACTTTATCCTTATTTTTTCATTTTACTTTAATTATGGGTCATATATATATGGACATTAAAGGAAACTACACATTAAATCAATATAAATAATCAAGTCAATTACTTTTTTTAAAACTGTGCGCCGAGTCAACCCAAACGATTATTTAGGGACGAAGGGAGTATAACATTATGGATGCTCTTAAGGTGAAGAAAATAAGAAAATGACAAACGTCTAAATCATTACATTCTTGTTTAAAGGTGAAAACGTGGTAAGAAAATTCATAACATTGAATCAAATTAAATCATTTGAAAGTACAAGGAGACAATGAGAATTTTTTAGATCCAAAACTTTATTTTTTTTAGTAACTTTTAAATGATAGTATTTGTAATTTTTTTATTATTAAAACTTTTTTAGCTCTTACCAACAAACATTATATATAAAACATAGTAGTGTTTTGTTTACAAAACATATCAACAAAAATTATTTACATATATTAACTATTACTAAAACAGAAGTCGCTGCTGCTACGTGGCGGCTTTCTGTTAAATATTTTAAAATTTTAAAGAATTTCATGTTTCCACGTGTCACCCTCATATTAATTGTAATTTTTTTTCTTTTTTTTTTTTTTGCCAAAACCGATTACCGATAAAAATTACTGATAAAAGTTTATGATAATTTTTGCGGTTAGGATAAGTTTTATCACATATACGGTTAGTTTATGATAACTTTTACGGTTTGGATAAGTTTTATCACATAGACGATTAGTTTAGGATGATTATATCTGTAAAATCAAATGCGATACTTTTGGTTTTAAACGGTTAGTTTATGATAAGTTTTTTTTTTTTTTTTTGCGGATATATGTTATGCTTTTTTTGGTTTGGGTCCTTTGGGATTTTGTGATATTATAGTTTATCACAAATACTATCTATCTATCTATCTATCTATTAACTATTACTAAAACAGAAGTCGCTACTGCCACGTGGCGGCTTTCTATTAAATGCTTAATTTTTTAAAGGAATTTTATGATTCCACATGTTACTCTCTATGAATTGTAAAAAAAAAATCTTTTTTTTTTCTACCAAAATTGATTAGTTTACAGTATAAATAAGAAGTTATTGATAAAAGTTTACAATTAGTTTAAGATAAATTTTATCTCATTTGTAGTTATCAAGTAGATTTTATAACATTATCAAGTAGTTAACCTTTTTTTCTCTCTTCTTTTTTTATACGTACTCTCTCTCTCTCTCTCTCTCTCTCTCTCTCTCTCTCTCTCTCTTTTCTCTTCTAATTTAGTTTAGGATAATCTATTAACTATAATTAAAACATCCATCTATCTATAACTATTACTAAAACAAAAAGTTCTTTAGCCATATGACTTCGTGAAAAGCTAAAAGTTTAAAGAGATTTTGTCTTTGTCACCTTGAAATGGTAAAAGTTTTTCCTTTTTTCAAAATCGATTAGTTTAAGATAAAAATTCTAAATCTAATTATATATGATAAAATTTCTAAAACTAATTTGATAAGATAAAACAAATATAAGATATAGTTTTACGAGCAAATTTATGATAGAGATTTACGATTTTGGTGTTTTTTTTTTCAAATTTCACTTAATTAAACTAGATTTTATCTTATAAAATTTATACAAGTTTAATTTTACTAAAACTCTTCTATTTACATCTCTTTTTATTTTCATAATTTTTAATTTATACAAATTATCCACGGGATAATTCTATACTATTTGTTCTTCTACTAATATATAATTATTAATTATTAGTTACTAATCGATTTATTATCTATTAACTATTATTAAAACAGAAGTCGTTGCTACCACATGACGAGTTTCTGTTGTACGCTTAAAGTTTATCTATTTTGATTTTAACGTGTTTCACTTGATTAGTACTTCAAATTTTCATGGTAATTTTTTTTTTGGATAGATTTTATCACATTTGATTTAGACGTGTTTCAATTGATTAAAACTATTAAAGTCTGATAGATTTTAAAACCCGTGCCTCCTTTAAAACAATGCGTATGATACTAAATATATCTATATAAATTCTTTTTTTTCTGCCAAAAATTAAAGTTTAATAGATTTTAAAACCGGTGCCTCCTTTATACATGGTAAAACCTTTTCTTTTCTTTTCTTTTTTACCAATTTTTGTTGTCAAAATCAATTAATACCAGATAGATTTTATCGCATTTGATTTTAATGTGTTTCAATTGATTAGTACTCCAAATTTTCATGGTAAAAGTTTTTTTTTTTCACATTTGATTTAGACATGTTTCAATTAATTAAAATTTCTCAATTCTCATGGTAATTTTTTTTATTTACCATTTTTTTCTTACAAAATCGGTTTATACCAGATAGATTTTGTCACATTTGATTTAGACAAGTTTAATTTGATTAGAACTCCTCAATTCTCATGATAATTTTTTTTAATTTTTATTATTTTACCTATACTTGATCAATTTAAAATAGATTTTATCAAATTGATTAAACGTGTTCCACCAACACTACAAACAACTACTACGAAATAGCTCGCATGAATTTTCGATTTGATTGTTCGGTGTGATCTCATGTTTTTTTTAAATTTATTAATTATGTGGGCATTGGTTTATTCAAATAGCTTGTAAATTTTATCTACAAAATTAAGTTTCAGAAACAACACTAAGTCAACCGTGCATCGCACGGGTAATAACCTAGTTATGTATTAAAGTTTGGCACCTTTAATCAATTTGCACCACTATAATGCTTAACATAAAGAGTGAGGCTAACAACACCCTAATTTTCTATCTATACACCACATGTACTGTATTGTACATCATAGGGTACAATATCTTAAAGCATTACATAGGGTATGGAGATATAAAATTGAGGTGTGGCTAGTCTCACTCTAACATAAATGCATAATAGTGTTTTTTTTCTAAAATAAAATAAAATAAATGTTTGTTATAGATCATATTTCAACAAATTTTATACCCGTATGATGTACAGATAATGTTATTATTGAATTTATTAAATATAAACAGATATATTTATTTAGTTTATATAGTTTGAATATTTATTACGAAGAAAATAATATATTTGAGTTTTTTACAATTCGTCTACTCAAAGGGTTGACTTATGATTTGACCACCATTAAGTCAATTTTTCTCTCTTTATTAACATTCAATTAGAAGAGATATTCTCAAAGACAACTGTCGATTTGATCTTATGTGGCATGCATTCCACTACTAAAATAAAATTTAACAAAAAAATAAAATATAAACAAAACAGTACAACGAATAGGAAAATTTCTTTAAAAAAATACCGACGATGATGTATTCATATCCTCAAATAAAATGTAAAAATTGACATCTTTATCGAAAATGTGAAAACAAATAGGTTGACATGTCATATCCACAACTAGGCCTGACAATTGTAACTCATTACACATCAACCTACCCAACCCAACCCACTAATTACCCAACCCAATCCATTAATATTTTTGGGTTGAAGTGGGTAACTCATTTCGACCCAATAATATTAACTAGTCGGGTCGGGTTAAAGCGGGTCGGACCCATTACCCATCTTGACCTGCGACGTTTTATGCAATAAATTTATGTTTTTTTTGAGATTTTTTTTGTTTAGACGGGTCGACCCGCTTTAACCTGTTACACGTTTCAACCCGACACATTCCGACCCAGCCCATTTTATATTTGGGTTCCAATGGATTTCGACTTGTTTTAACCCATTACTCATTCTAACCCAACCCAACCCACCCAATTGCCAGGCCTATCCACAACCCTTATCCACGGTTGCATTGATGTGTTTTTTTTCTTCAAAAAAATGTAAATTCTAGTTGACACTCAATTTTTTTAAATATTCATATTTGTATTGGTGATGCTTTAAGTTGGTAATGATATAGAATGTTCATATCATTATTTAGAAAAATGATAAATTTGAAGTAACGGTGTAAATATCCAAGTAAATTTTGATATGACGACACAAAAATTAAAACTTATAGGAATATTACAAACTCAAGCCGATAATTTCATACGTCGAGAAAAATTATTAATTTGTTGTAGTATTCTTAGTTGATGATATCATTCCAACAATATTAATGTTCCACTCATTATTTTTATTATAGTATATATATCTAACTCTTGGTTTTCTAGCTATTAACTAACAATAATACATAATAATAATCAATATGATAAGTGGTATTAATATTAATATATATAACTTTTTCTATTATCAAAAGTAGAATGCTTATATTTAAAAAAATTTACAACTAACATTACTTCTAACCAATGTGAGATAAAACTTTTCAAGATGAGACATTATTTCTAATGACTCACTTCTAATATCATATTTTAAGTATTAATATCTTATTCATCTAAAACTTGATTTAGACAAATAAATATATCATTTCGATGCTCTTGCAAAGTAGAACGCATTTGCACAAATACTTTTACCAACAAACAAAAGACACATAAAGAAATTTGTGCCTCAAGTTGCATAATTTATTTCACTAAAAATACTAATATTTTTAACACGTATTATATTTTAAGTCTTAATATCTTATTTATCAAAAACTTGATTTGGACAAATAAATATATTATTTCGATGCTCCTACCGAGTAGAACACATTTGCACAATTACCTTCACCAACAAACAAATGACACGTAAAGAAATTCGTGCCTCAAAGTTGCATAATTTTTTTCCACTAAAAATATTAATTTTTCAACAATAGAAAAGATGTATCTTACATTGGTTAGAAATTGATGTTGATTTTAATTTTAAAAAAAATATTATTAAGTACCAATATAAAAGATGTATCAAACATTGGTTGAAAAGTGATGTTGGTTTTCAAAGCTATTTGATAAAAGGCTTCAACCATTATTATCAATAGAAGATGTTTATCTCACATTGGTTAGAAAATGATGTTGACTTTAAATTATTTTATATTACTACCAATAAAAGAGATGCATAGAACATTATTTTAAAAGAAAATGTTAGATTTTAAATTCTTTAGACTAAAGATTTTCATTTTTACAAGATATGTATATCACATTGGATACAAAGTATTCTACTATTATTATCAATAAATGAGATATATCTCATATTGGTTAAAAATTGATGTTGTTTTTTTAAAAAATATTATTAGTTACCAATAGAAGAGATGCATCATACAGTGGTTAGAAAGTGATGCTGGTTTTCAAAATCTATCGATAAAAGACTTCAACCATTATTACCAATAGAAGATGTATATCTTACATTTGTTAGAAAATGATGTTGATTTTAAATTATTTTAGATTATACAAAAGACTTTACTATTATTAGCAATACAATATATATATATATATATATATATATATATATATATATATATATATATATATATATATATATATATATATATATATATATATATGACACATTTGTTATAAATTGATGTTGGCTTTAAATCACTATTATTACCAATAAAAAAGATAAATCTTACATTGGTTAAAAAATGATGTTTATTTTTAAAAGTCTTTAAATAAAAAGACTTCTACTTTTATCATCAACTAGTGATGCACCCGTGGGTTGCACGGATTGTACATGTGTATAAAATTATATACTAAATTGAAGTTTAATAATATGTAATTAATTTTTTTTAATATGAACAAAATAAACAGAAAATAATAAACAGTAAAATTAAATACATCGGTACTTAATACAGCACCTATAAAATGCTTAATACAGCACTTTTTAAAATGCTTTTCCCAAAATACCCTTTACGTAAATTCATTTTTTTTATTTTTTTGTTAAATTTAAATTAATGTTTTGTTTTTTATTAAATTTAAATTAATGTTAATTTTTTTATTTTAATTTAATAATTAATTTAAAATCAAATTGTGGACCAATTGCTCTAAAAAAAATTAATTTTTTTTTGTTAGGACTGCTGCCAAACCAGTCCTAAACCCAAAAAAAAAATTTGGCTAGGACTGCTGCCAAACCAGTCCAAAACCTTAAAAAAAAACAATTTTTTTTGGTTTGGACTGCTGCCAAACCAGTCCAAAACCTTAAACAAAAAAAAAATTTGGTTAGGACTGCTACCAAACAAGTCCTAAACCCTAAAAAAAAAATTTTTTTTTTGGTTAGGACTGCTGCCAAACCAGTCCTAAACCCTTACAATTTTTTTTAAAAAAATTAATTAGTAATTTAATTGTGTTTAGTAACTAAATCAAATTAATTATTAAATTAATTGTGTTTAAAATATTTTTAAATTTAGAATTGTTAAATTAAATTTAATAAAAAAACAAAAAAATTAATTATGTAAAGGGTATTTTGGTCAAACATTTTTAAAAAGTGTTGTATTAAGCATTTTATAGGTGCTGTATTAAGTATACCCCCAATTAAATATAGAAAATCCTATAAATTTGAAAAAAAATAATATAAAATTTGGAATACTTTTTATATACAATAATTTTCGTTCAACATGTATGACTATTGCAACTATAAATATCACATAGTAACTCTAGACAAAGCCACATACAATTGATGATAACCAAAAACATGTTTTCAAATGAAGTCTTATATTAGACAATGACATACCATGATTTTTATTCATAGACATTGCGTAAGACATAATCAACAAAAAATGTTTTATCTGAAATTTGAAAGAAATTCTATGTTCGAATAGTATCAGTGACATTCTTGTAATCAAAAGAGTACCACCAGAATTGCCCTTTGAAATAAGTCAACCTTGTAAAATATAGTTTCCCAGCCTTATAACAATTAGTCTCGTGTCATTGCATAACTCAAGTAAATAGACTATGTTACGAACAACATTATTTGAGTTCCAACTTTCAAATTTAACTCACAGTTTGAGATTTCAAAATATGTAATTCAATTGAAATATTCACGAGTATGTATCGTTCAAATTTAATTAACAGTTTGAGATTTCATAATATGTATTGTTCATTGATGTGATGTAATTTAAAAAATTACATCTTAATTTTTATATGACTATTTAATTGAAACCACAAAAAAAAAAAACACGTATCTCTTTCAACAACATAACTTATATGTTACATTTCAATTTTCAATTATATAAATAATTAACAAAAAAAAAGATGAGAAAATGTCACTCTAATTTGAACATGACATAAAGTTCTCGATATTCTTACTTATTTATAATGGACCATCATAAAATGTTTTTTTTTGTTTAGTTTATTGAGTTTTGTCTTATTTTCGGTTGTGTAGTTTGCATTCATCTGATATTTAGAAAATCACAAGTATATATCAATTCATTTGCATATTGTCCGCTTCATATATTGAATAAGTTTCATACTGACACGTGTCATAAGCACGAATACAAAATATAGGGATAATTTAAACTAAGACGTACGAACCCAACCTAAAAAAACAAACAAAGTCAGACCCATGAGTATTTTTTATTTATTTTTTTTTAAAAAATATTATAGAACTGTATTTCAAGATCTATTAAAAACAATCGTAAGTATTTTTATTTACCTATTTTTTATTTATAATAATACTAACTTATTCAATATTTTTGAATAAATACAATTTTTACGAATTATTTTTATATATTGTTTTTGTTTGTAATTAGCTATATGCACATGGACTCTGTCTAACTTATGAATATCTTGCCTAGAAATTTGATTTATACTTTATTTTTGTGTAATATTTAATAGTTATATGGCTTTGGTATGTAATTAGTTATATGCCATTAACCATGTAATGCACGGTTCAATATTGATATAAATAAAACAATATAAAATTTTAATGATAACAATATAACCGAATAGTAATATGAAAAATCACGAGTTTAATATGCATATAAAACAAATTATAGAAAATTATGTTAATAAAAACAATAAGTTTTTTAACATATCTTTAAATTGATATCGAAGTGACATGTCCTTAACCAAAATAGCTTACTTTGTACAATAAAATTTGAAGTTAATCATAGAAAATTATAATCAAAGTACTCGTGCGATACACGAAGCCTATATTCATATTGATATAATAGTTAAAACTTTAGTGCTATTTAAATACACAAATGATTGCAACATAAATATTGATGCGTCCAAGATAATCTGGACCCACTAAACAGCCCAATCTAAACACCTGGCTTTCAACGTGTTTGTAGATCCTCTGAGCCCAACTCTGGAGTAAAAATGAACAAACGTGAGCGGGCGGGGCACTCACTGCAAAAGCCCTCGGCGTGTGAATTAGCCTGAAGAGTTAACAATTCGGCAGAGTTTAGGCTAGAGAATAAGATTGCGCATACCTCTCTCCAAATTTTGATAAGGCTTTTATATGTGCCGGAGGCATAACTGCCAATAATCATGAATAACTGCCCATGATTGGCTTTAACTGCCCATGATTGGCATTAACTGCCCATGATTGGAATTAACTGCCCATGATTGGCATTAACTGCCCATGACGAGCATTAACTCCTCTGCAAACTGTCATGGCTTATAGTCGGGCTTATTGCTCGGGTGTAATCACCTCAATTTGTTTATCTTAATTGCTCGGGACATCGGTGCCCTCAAGTTGTAACTTCTTTACCGGGTGCTGTCGAGCAATGTTGCCCACTCATCGATGTTGCTCGCTTGATTAAGCCCCCATCTCAAGTATTTAACCTGACCAAAACAGAGATTTTATCTAGTTACTCGTGTAACATTTTTGCTCGCTTGCTCGGAAGAAACACACGATTGACACGTGGTTCCTGGCTTGGGCCTAATTGGACCGAGCAGCTCAAATATTATGAGTTCAATATGTAGAATTGAATATCATAATTTTGTAACATTAAAATTAAGATTATTTTGTTTGTCTCTCATGTATAGTTCAATTAAAAATCTAAACGTATAAGCAAATTAATAAAAATAAAAAAATTAATGAAAATTAAGAGTCTTTCGGTTTACAAATGTTTTACCTTTGGAGAAAAAAAATCAAGTTATAGAATAAAAATATTAAGAATTTCACCTCAATTCCAATTCTAATATTTTTTTTGATATAAACAATAAAATTTATATTGAAGCCCACAATTCCAATTCTAAACAATGGAATTGAGGTTCACTTTCTCTCATTCTCTACTATGGAGTCTCAACAAAATTTAAATTTACTAATGTACTTTCCATATTAAAAAATAGGCAAAACACACTTTTGGGCCACTGTACTTTTTAAAACATTGCAATTAGGCCACTGAGACCTCAAAATTTTCGGGATAGCCACTGTACCAGACTTATCTTGCTTTTTAACCCATTTTTTGGATGAACGTTAAGTTTAACTGTTGAATTATGTTAAATACCTATTTTACCCCTATGTTCATCTTATCTTCATCTTCATCTTCATCCCTCTCAACCATAGCAACATGCCACCACCGTGTTCTTCAAATTCATTCTTTAAAAATCCTGCATTCAAAAAGTAGCCGATTCGATTGATCGACCTTTCTCTATTCTTCGTAGCTAACTCAGAATCCAAATTTACGCATGTCATTTATATAAAGAGTAGGGGTCAAAATGTTGAACTTCATCTTCTTTATCCAACAAAACTTCATCTTCTTCGTACAACAGATCTTCGTCCAACAGATCTTCGTCATTCATGGGTTCAAGGAAAATTGATTTGCTACTTTGATTTGTATACATTCACGCAAATCAAGGAAACTCAAGGGTGAATATCAATTTAGAAATCAATTGCTCTTCCTTTTTATCTCTCTAATTCAATTAATTTAATCAAATCAGGTATATTATAAGTAAACCTGGGTTGATTGATAGATGACGATCCGGGTTTTGTTAAGCACGAAGATCTTCTCCCCTCTCTCTCTCTCCTTAAACTCTCCTCTCCAAAACATTCTCCCATTTCATCGCATTTCTCTTGGTCACCTCTTTACCGACGCCCGGTCACCTCCATATCGCCTTTGCAACGAGTTCGACGCCGATTTCATTCATTTCAAAGCTAGATCTGTAAAACGGTAACCAAGTAACCCGAATCCGCTAAAAAAAAAGGAGAGGTGTGTTGAATAAGCATAACTGTAAACGAATAAGCGAGAGATCTAAAAAGCAAGTAACCAAGTAACTTGATTTGTCGATTCAAGTGTCGATTTCATTCTTGATGAATGAATACCTTTCCTTTATCACTTTGCCTTAAAGCCTATTCTATTCCTCATACAACCCATCTTGGACTTGCGAGATCTCGTGTCCATAAAGGGAGCGAGCGAATGGGGCTATCCACGAACTCATCACCGAAGCCTTGCTTTTCATTCATCTATCTATCTCGAAGAGTTGTTTTATTTCCCCATTATTGAATTAAACTCACATCCGGATTTGTACAGTAACAGATCTATAAAAACATGGGTTAAGTTTTTAAAACTCACATTTGGGTTTGTGTTCCCCTTTGAATATGGGATTTTTCTTAGTTAATCTGATTTTATTTTCTTAATTGATCGGAGAGGATGACGATGAAGAAGACTTGGGCAAAATAGGTATTTAATAAAAATTAGGCAAAACACACCTTTGGGCCTCTGTACTTATCAAAACATTGCAATTAGGCCACTGAGACTTCAAAATTTTCTGTGCGACCATTGTACGGACTTATCTTGCATTTAACCATATTTTTGGATGGACGTTAAGTTTAACCGTTAAGTTATATTAAATGTCTATTTTGCCCTCGTCTTCATCATTATCACCCTACGAAACCCGGATCTCCCACCATATGTTCTTGGTCTAACATTAACCCGTTGAGAGAAGTTTTGGAGAGAGAGGGGGGCGGGCATGATGGGTGTGGAGATAATGGCTACAAGTCTACAACAGAGGTACATAAAACAAACCACTTCCATCTCGATCCCAAACCGCCATCCAACATGTCGCAATGGCAGCTCAACTCGATAACCTCTCCTTCTTTACAACTACACAGTCTCTCTCTGCTCTTTTTGCGTCTTTAGTCAAGCGGGCACAGGAAACATGATTTCTTCAACCCCGCTAACTCGAGAGGAAAATTCAAAATCGCTTTCTTTGCACATTTTTTGAAAGCCGCTTTGTCGTAAGCCCTGCAGATTGATGGCCATACCGCACGTCCCCTAACCAAAACTCCGGACCCGTCGGTTTGGATCCGGATCTCGACCGCATACTTTCCCCCGCCTTTGTCGTACTCCCCAATGTATCCTTTCCTCCGTATGCTTATCGCCCACCGATTCTCGAGTCGGCACGTCGAACTCAATCCACTCGAATTTTTTGCGGGGCCAAATCGATCTTCAATTACGGAAAATCGGTGTAACCCAGTCTGAAAATTGGATATGAAGGTAATCGGATATTGAAGGTAACCCAGATCGGCTTCCTAGCGCTGGATTCACTCGATTTCGCAGTGTCGGATATTGAAGGTAAAATCAAAAGAATTCTTAGTTTCATCGATTGAAATATCTGGATTTTGTTATATGATAGATCCGGAAAATCGGTGTAACCGAATCTGAAAATTGAGAGCAATTCGGCGCAATTGCTTTAGGGAAATTGAATGAGAGATCCGGAAAATTGGTACTTCGTTTGTAATTTCGAACTCTCATAGGAAATTTTTGGTGGAATTAGCTAAGTAGCTTTTGTTGAAATGGAAAATCAATAATAAATTAATACAAATAACCACATATTTTGAAAAATATGGAATGATGAAGAAGATGAGGGCAAAATAGACATTTAACATAACTTAACGATTAAACTTAACGTCCATCCAAAAATATGGTTAAAATGCAAGATAAGTCTGGTACAGTGGCCGCCCCGAAAATTTTGAAGTCTCAGTGGCCTAATTGCAATGTTTTGATAAGTAAAGTGGCCCAAATGTGCGTTTTGCCTAAAAATTAACGTCCGAACTTAACGTCTATCCGAAAATTGGGTTGAATTGCAAAATAACTTGATACCCCACAGAAAATTTTGACGCCTCGGCCTAATTGCAACTTTTAAAAAGTCTGTGAGAGTGCGTTTTGCCTAAAAAATAATATTAAAATATATACAAATAAATATATATAAATAAAAGTTACATTAATGTTAAAAAAAATTGATAGCGCATATAATGTTAGACAAAGGGCAAATTGTTTGTAATATATTAACATGTTTTGTCATAAAACCTTAAAAACTACACTTTCAAAATTTGTAATTTTTACGAAATAATTCAAGTATTATGGTTCAATTTAAAAATCAGACATAAAGAATAAATAATTAAAATAGTATATAACCAAGGAAAACAAAATGTAGGAGATGAGCCAAGGAAAATGAACCAAAAATTCAAACGATGGATGGATAGACATCGGAAATTTTGGTTTAAACCGTGTTGTGGATAACTTTTTGACCGCGACCCGGTAAACACTCATAAAATTACGTTGTTTTAGTTGATGTATGTAAACGACAAACAAAATAACACTTTTACCCTAGTTTCACTACACATTGCAAATTTTTTAACACATTTTTTGCAGCGATAGTCAATCCCAAGTTTACCACCTAAAGAAAGTCCGACAATAGAAGCTATGACCACCGACTTACCGAGAACTTGTTGGTATGTTCATGTTTCCAAAAATATTTCAAAAGCTTTGCTTAACTTTAAATCTTGTTTATTAATTTTAATTCGTGATTTAGTTCAACTAACAAACAAATTCGATCTGAATATTGATTAATTTCATCATCAATACTTTTTTTATATTTGAATTTTTTAACATGTATAAGTAACTAAAAAAATCATAAATTATCGGGTTTCCATTTTTTACATGTAGCTAGCTGTCTCCAAAAATTGGTCCTATCTCGATTTATAGATTTTTTTTTTACAATAATAACTTTGGTTACGATGAAATAGAGAAAAAATTATCAGATTTTGGTATTATTATTAATTGATTGTCTGTAAATTCGTTTTACTTCAAAGTGTGTGTATATAATTTAGTTTCAAAATCGTTGTTTTATTCCATCTTTATTTTTCCTAGCTTGGGTATTGATGTAAAGAAATTTGCAAAAAAAAAAAATTGGTTTTGTTATCTCTCAAACTATTTGAAATAAGACCTAATTATGTATGTAATGGGTAATTCTCATTAAGTCACCGACAATATGTAATTTTTTCTTTCAATTAATAAAATTATTTTACATGGTTATTACTGTTAACAATATTTTTTAAATACTTAGTTGGACGTGGTACTAAAATCCTACATTCGCCCCTACAGGTAGAGTCACCTCTTCCGGAGTATATTGTTCGATGACATGAAAATGAGGCTAGCTAATATAATCTGATTTGTAAAGAGGCATGGCCATTGACCACGATTCAAGATTTTTGTAATATTGCAGTTTAAAGTTTACACCCCTCACTATTACGACTATAATAGTATAATCCTACTCTCACCCCATCCCAAAAAATAGTCCACTTTTTATATCGAAAGTTCAACCAATGACAATATCAAATTAGTACTATTAACATATGTTTATAAGGTTTTAGGTAATAAAATATCAATCACGGAAACAACATCAATAATGTTATCAATAACAACTTTTAATCTCTCAAGGATAAGTAAACAGAGTGAGTTTAAGAATTAAGCGTAATTTCGTAAACCCTGTTGATTAATTACACTTAATTGTACTAAGCTTCAATTTACCAACTTAGATAATTAAAATTCTTTAATTTAAAAGTCACCAAATCCCTTCAAAATCAACAATTTCAAAAACCAAGCAAGCTTTATCGAGTCAATGTTACCCAAATAAAAAGTCACAAAACTTGGTTTTATTATCTCTCATGTTTCTACTATGTATATTTTTCTTAATATACTAAATAAGAATGTAAAGAGTTTTTGAAAACATTTATCAAATCAACCATAATAATGATATTTTTTAATTTCAATTTCCAATGCAAAAAGTGGTTTATATACAAATTAAAAGTGTTTTTTTAATTTAGAAAGTCACTTTTGGCGGGAACTTTCCAAAACTTGTTCCTGTTCTTTTATATATGTATAAATAAAAGAGAAGAGAAGCGATGTATCCCATTATATAGAAAGAAATATTGGTTTTAATTTTTTTTAAGATAAAAAACTTCTACTACTATTACCAAATGATGAGATGTATTCCATATTGGTTAGAAAGTGATGTAGGTATTAAAAGTTTTTTTTTTATAAAAGACTTAATACTAATAGAGATAATATGTATTTTACAATGGTTAGGAAAATAATATTAGTTTAAAATGTTTTTAGATAATGTATCTCACATTGGTTATAAAGAGATACACATTATTCAGAAACATATATTGGTTATAAAAGTCTTTAAATAAAAGAATTTTTATGTTATTATCAATACAAAGATGTATCACACATTATTTAGAAATAGATGTTGGTTTTAAAACTTTTTAAATAAAATGCTACTTCTATGATTATTTTTATGTTATAACCAATAGAAGAGATGTATCCCACATTATTTAGAAAGTGATGTTGATTTCAAATGTTTTTATATAAAAGACTATTATTATTACCATGGAATAATGTATCTCACATTTGCTAGAAATTAGGGTTGGTTTTAAAAGCACTATTATTACCAATCGAAAAGATGCATACCATATGGTTAGAAAGAAAAGTTTGTTTTAAAAGTCTTGAGATAAAAGCTTTAAACTTTTATTACCAATAAAAATAGAAAAGAAGTATCTCACATTGTTAGAATATGAATAGTGATTTTAAAAGTCTCAAAATAAATATTTTAATACCATAAAGTCCAAAATTTAAGGTGTCTACTAATGCAGATATGCTAAAAGCTTTCATTTCGATGAAATTTTATTTTTCTTTTCATTTATGACAATAATGATAAGAATTATACAATATTATTTTTATTATTATACTATTACTATTGCTATTGCTATTATTATTATTATTATTATTATTATTATTATTATTATTATTATTATTATTATTATTATTATTATAACAATAATACTATTATTATTCTCAAGCATTCATGTGTGACTCATTGTTTCTCAACCATTACCTTTTAATAATATGTATTAATAATAATGAGATATTAATCTCTACTATTAATATCTTCTATTGTTAATAGTAGAAGTTTTATATATATATATATATATATATATATATATATATATATATATATATATATAAATTTACAACCAACATTATTTTCAAACCAATATGTGATATAACTCTTCTATCAGTAATAAAATGTTAGATTTTTAATCTAACGACTTTTAAAACCAAAATTAATTTATAACCAATATGAAATACATCTCTACTAATATTACCAATAGAAAATATGTATCTTACATTGATTATAAATTGATGTTAGTTTTGAAAGTATTTTGATAAGAGATTTCTATTTTTATCACCATAGAATAAATGTTTCTTACATTTTTTTTAGAAAGAGGTGTTAGATTTAAAAGTTTATATTAAAGACTTTTACTCTTATTACCAGTAAAAGATACATATATCACATTATTTAAAAATAGATGTTGGTTTAAAAAGTATTTAGATTAAAGACTTTTTGTTACAATATAATAAATGCATGTATCTCACATTGGTTACAAAGTATTCTACTATTATTATCAATAGAAGAGATGCATCTCATATTAGTTAGAAATTTATGTTAGTTTTAAAAATACTATTATTAAATATAATAGATGTATCATGCATTTGGTAGAGGGTAATGTTGGTTTCCAAAATCTTTAGATATAAAACTTATACCATTATGACTAATAGAAGATCTATATTTCACATTGGCTAGAAAGTGATGTTGATTTTAATTTTAGATAAAAGTCTATTACTCCCTCCGTCCTAAATTATCGTCCTCCTTTCATTTTTTGTCCGTCCCAAAATAATTGTCTAGTTTGAAATTTATTTTTTGAGAACATCACTTTTACTACTTTGCTTTTTACTTTTCACCATACTTTAATTATGGGCTACATACATGAGCTTTAAAGAAAACTACACATTAAACCAATATAAATAATCAAGTCAATTGTTTTTTCTTAATCCGTGCGCCGAGTCAACTAGAACGATAATTTAGGGACGGAGGGATTAGTATTATTACTAATAGAAAATATATCCTACATTGGTAAAAAAATGGTCTTTGGTTTTAAAAGTATTTAGATAAAAGATTTTTAGTTTTATCATCAATATAATAGAAGAGATATATCTCACATTATTTAGAATTAGATGTTGGTTATAATTTTTTTTAAGATAAAAGACTTCTAGTATTATTGTCAAATAGGGATATGTATCTCACATTGGTTAGAGAGTGATGCTGATTTTAAAAGTCTATCATTATTAACAATAGAAGAGAAGTATTTCACACTGATTAGAAAAGTGATATTTGTTTAAAAACTTTTTAGATGATAGATCTCACATAGGTTAAAAGAAATATATCTCACATTATTTAGAAATGAGTATTGGTTATAAAATTCATTAGATAAATATATTTTTATGTTATTATCAATAGAAAATATATATCTCACATTGTTTATACCTAAATGTTAGTTTAAAAGTTTTTTATCTGTTACTATTATTATTAATAGAAAATATGTATAACACATGGTTAGAATGTGGTGTTAGTTTTAAAAGTTTTTAGATAAAAGTCTTAAATTTTTATTACCAATATAAATAGAAAATAAGTATTTCACATTGTTTAAAAATGAATTATGATTTTAAAAGTTTTTAACAAAAAAACTTCTAATATTGTTAGATGTTAATTTTTAAAGTGTTTAGATAAAAGATTTTTATAACTATTGCTAATACAAAATATGTATCACATGTTATTTAGAAACTTATGTTAATTTTAAAAGTATTTAAATAAAAAATTATTTAATATTAGTAACAATAAAAAAGAAATTATAACCATAAAAAAATTAATAATCTAATTATAATATTTAAAATTATATTATTATTATAAAAAATATACGGAGCACGGGTTAATTAACTAACTAGTTGGATATATAACTTGTTATGATATGCTTAATTAGATTAGAGCGCAAACATTTTTTCATAAACGGGATTTATAGTTAGAATCGGATTGGGTAACAGAAGTTCAATTTCCTATTTGAGTGAGAGTGACCAATTGCTTGGCTGCTTAGAGCTTCCACAATGGGAGCTTTTATCAAACCTTTTAGAGCTACTCTACAGCCTTTTATCAAAACTGGATGCTACAATGAAGCTGTTTAAACACACTCTATTCCTAAATTTTGCTAAGGTTCACCGGATATATTGAGGGAGCCTTAGCAAAATAGTTGCTCAAATTGGGTGAAAAATATGAATAAAAAATTGAAAAATATTGTGATAGTTAGGTTTGTTAGTTGAGATGTGAGAGGTTTAAATTTTTTAGAGGATTGTATAAAGGGTGATTATTGGAGTGAATTATTTTTTTAGAGTGTTGAAAAAATATAAAAAGTAAAAAACGAGGTGGGTAGAGTGTTGTATTGAGTGTTATTATTGTGGTTGCTTTATGTAAGAAAGAAAAGAATCCCGCAAACACAAACCAACGCGCATATCACAACACGTGATCAAATTGAAGAGCATGACTGGCGAGTGTGGCGCACGGAGATGTCAAAGCGAGTGGATACGAATCCCCCTCGCCGCACATGGTCGGCTTGATTAATGATTATACCGTATTAATCACTGCTAAAATGCGCACATAAACACCAAGAGTGCAAAAAACCTCCGCTAAATTTGGTGAAACACTTAACTAAATTTAGCCAAAGCCAAAGCCACAACCACTCCGGCTTTCCCCGCTCTTCTTTGGATCACACACTCGCACAGAGTCCGCCATGGCACACTGAGAAAAAACACAGAAGAGATAACAGAGGGAGATCTGTAAGAGCATATACAGACCCATATCCAACATATCTATATGTCTCGG
>JABEVN020001720.1:0-23819 GCA_013146195.2 Codonopsis lanceolata | reverse complement strand
AAAGGTGATAATCTTTTTCGATCATTACGCATTGAAATATCTGTTAAGTAAAGAAGGATGCTAAACCAAGATTAATTAGATGGATGTTATTGTTACAAAATTTGACATAACTATCAAGGATAAAAGGGCAGAATGTTGTGGCCGACCACTTGTCTAGGTTAGAATTTTCACCCTTGCTTGAGCGTCAATTTCTTGATGATCTGTCCCCATAAATGACAATTTTCTGATGAACAACTCTTAGCCATTAAAGATTAGACCCTTGGTATCTGATTTTGTCAACTACTATGTGTCGACATCATTAATCAGGATTTTGATCATTCTGAAAGAAGAAATTTTAGCGGAAACTAAAATTATTTTGGGGAGCTCCTCATTTATACAAAATTTGTTACGATTCTTTAATAAGAAGATGTATTCAGAAAAAGACCAACAAGGTATCATGGAATTTTGCCATGGATATTCTTGTGGAGGTCATTTTAGTGGTAATAAAATTGCTCGAAAAAATTTTGCAATCAGTGCGTATTGGCCTCTTGTTTTAGAGATTGTGAAGCTGTTTTCTGAGAACATGTGATAAATGTCAAAACGGGTGGTATAGGAAAAAGAAGAAAGCAGAGATGCCCTTACATGTTAATTTAGTAGTTGAAATTTTTGATGTTTGGGGTATTGATTTTATGGGTCCTTCCTGTGTCCAATAATTCGAAGTATATTTTGTGCGATTGATTATGTTTCTAAATGGATAGAAGCGGTAGCAACCAAGACTAATGATGGAAAAATGTAGTCAAATTTGTAGAAGATTTATTTGCTAGATATGGAGTCCTAAGGCCATAATAAGTGATCGGGGAACTCATTTTACCAATAAGTTGTTAAATAATGTTCTTAGAAAGCATGGTGTAACTCACAAGTTAGCTACACCTTATCATCCACAAACATCCGGACAAGTAGAAGTAAGCAATAGGCAAATAAAAGCGGTATTAGAAAAATTGTTAGGCCTAATCGTAAAGATTGGGAATCTAAACTCAAGAGATGCTTTATGGGCATACCGAGCGCTTTTAAGACACCCATGGGAATGGTCCATATAGAATGGTATATGGCAAAGCTTGCCATTTACCGGTTGAATTGAGCATAAAGCCTATTGAAGTACATTAAAAAATTAATTTAGACTTAACATTAGCCAGGAGAAAGAAAGATTGTTTTGATTAAATGAGTTAGAAGAACCTAGACTAAGTCGTATGAGAATGCGAAAACTTATAAAGAAAAATACCAAAAAGTATCATGACATGGGATTAGCCAACAAAATGCTTCATCCAGGGCATGAAAGTATTGCTTTTAACTCTAGGTTAAGGTTATTCAGGGAAAGTTAAAATCAAATGGTGCGGACCCTTTAGAATAGAATGCAATTTATCCTCGTAGAGCGTGGATATCTGAAACCCCAAAAATAATGAAGTGTTTAAAGTGAATGGACAGAATCAAGCCATATTTTGAGCCAATGTCGGTTGAGCGAACAATTGAGTTAATCAGTTTGGTGACAATGAACCACCAAGAGATTAGGCTTGCGGTTTGGTCGAGCCAAGGCGTTAAACAAAGGCGCTAAGTGGGAGGCAACCCATGTTGAATATTATTTAGTTATTTAGTTAGTTTAAATATGCTTTTCTCCATTAAATTTTATTTTTGGACATTTAATTCTTTTAAATTAAATATGCCACAATTCAAGTTTGGGGAGAAAAACATCTTAGTGTTATATTTATATGTTGCTAATAATTTTTAGTTTAGAATTTTTGTTTAGATTTTGCATACGGGAAATATCAAGACATAACGGAAGTTAACGGTAGGGCTAAGCGCAAGCTGAAAAGATAGGAAAAGAAAACAAGATGGAAGGCCACATCCACCTTGCGGGCGCAAGGTATGAAGGACACTTGCGACCGCAAGGTCCCGATATCACCGAATCTCATGAATCCGCGTCTTGTCGGTCATGGGGAATGCAGAGAAAGCGAACCGGTTTATTGCCCACCTTGCGGGCGCAAGGTGTGGCGGTACTTGCTAACGATCGCAAAGGTCCCTCTTATAAAAGCTGCCGTGTTTTCTTCTAAAAATCACTGAAACTTCTCTCTCTCGAGTAGAAGCTTCTCTTCTCTGGCATGCTTAGAGCTGACCTCTTCAAATTAGAGCAAGATCTTCCATATTCCGGCTATTCCGGCGCTATCTTGAAATCTCCTCCTCCTCCTAAAACTCTTCATCTTCCATCTCCCCATCCTCCATTTCACTCCATTGCAAGTTGAAGCTTTTGAAGGAGAAGGAGAAGGAACCACCATTGTTGCCGTTGAAGATCGAGACTCAACTCATTTTGTATTCACTCAGTGGGGCAAAGCAAGTAACCTAACACCCTCTTTAATTTCTTACGTAAAATATTTGCATGCTAGGGTGTTAGACAATTTTTAACGTAGATATAATTTTTGCATGCTTTAGAATAAAATTTAGTTTAAAATTTTAAAACATATAATTTTGTTAGTTTTAAATTTTTTATATCAAACAAAAATGTTTCGTGGCGTAGAAATTACAGTGCTTCATCCTCGGCCCTTCGGGAGGAAGAGCACAATTTTGACATACCCGATTGCGTGTTCTCACGAGGCATCGAGAGAGTACACAAACAAGCTCTCCAAGTCCTTGGTGCCCAGAAAGGGGATTCAATTTGAACTTTGGTATCGAAGTCCCAATCGATGGCTTCGTAGGTGGGGGCTTTGTTAGATTCTCCCTTTAGGGACTGTAGCGTAGTCCCTATTGTCCAGAATTCTACGCCAATGGCAACATTAGCATGGATAGCGGTGTATGACACCTCTTGTTTATGTTAGAGAACCTTTGTAGTTGATTTTTCGACCCCAAGCATTAACACCTATTTTGGCACCTCCAACTGCGGTTGGTCTTAGATAATTATAGCACTTACACCTCCACCAGTATCCTGTCGAGGTAGTCAATCTTTGCCATTGCTCTCCTGGTGTGGAGTGGTCCTATAGGCGTAACCCACCATTTGGACCTCGCACCATGAGAGAGTCCTTCCTCCAAGACACGGCCAAGCGTGTATAAATTTGTTCTTGAGGGCGTCTCATGCCCTCAAGTCACCAAAACCACGGTGAATTGGGAGAGAGGGCATCTTGACCTACACCATTATGGTTGGTGGGTCCATTGATGTTGGCCGTTTGATCAACGACCAAATCAAGACCCTTATTAGAGGTAGGGCGAATCTGCGGGGTTGGCGTTCCGCATTTGATTCTTGATTTGTGTAGGGGGACAAGCGTGAGAATGCCCAAACATCTTTGAGAGGCTAAAAAGGTGGTCCGGTCATTACTAGGGCCATTTTGTTTGAACATCACCAGCGGCCGAGAGTGAGGGTTCCTCAAGAGGAGGAACCGAAGAAGAGAAGGAGGTCCCACTCGTGGAGATCTCCAACGAGGTTGGAGAAGCGTCCTCTAAGTGATATGATGAGTCAGATTGGCCCAAATGCGTCTTGACTAGACCAAATTTTTCGGTTGGGCCAACACTGTGGGACAGAATCTGTCCAACTTGTATGGACTCCCTCCTGGCACGATCCCGAGTTTCGTCCTCGTTCGTTATTTCCGCCCGACTCACTTGGTAGTCGAGGCCCAAGATTATCCTCGTTCGTTAGGTGGACCCGCTATGTCCTTTTTATATTTGTCCTACCCCATCAATCCTCTAATATGTTCCTCTATTTTGAGGACAAAATAGAAATTAAGTTTGGGGGGGGATTTAAAACTTTAAGTCTTAGCAGGTCCTAGCCTAACGAGGAATGGAGTTGGGCTATGTCGTTAGGGTGAAAGAAAATTTCTTTTCTTGATGACCATTTAACTCTTCACCCTATTTTTCTGTTTTTATTTTTTCGATTTTCGGAGTTGTTGGCATGACCAGAATACTATAATAGGAAGGACCTTTAGGGTCCTAACAATTGTGTCATCGTCATCATCTCCCAATTTCTTAAAAAAAAATATATTATAAAAAAAATTTTATTTAATTCAAAATATTCATCCTCGAGTTTAGGTGTGGTAATGCTAGTCGTAGTCAATGAGGAGATTAGTGCAATGAACTGCATAGTTAGTCTGTAGATCCCTCTGGAATTTGCTTAATTTTGCGAAACTTTTACTTTTCTCCAAATTCTTCATGCACTCACAGTCATAACTTATGGATTAATTAGAATAGTTTTATAAAGTTTATAACACCTATTTCACTTCAACAAGATATGCACAAGAATATGATGCATAGCCATTCGAACATAATTGTTGCATTAAATTGTAACTTAGGGTCAATTGCATGTTAGTTAGATCCCTTGGATTTTTCTCATTTATATATCTCAAGCACACTTTCGAACCGTGTCTGCATGTTAGTCTCAATTGTCCCTACCATCTGTCTTAGTGAATGCTTATGCGAAATCCAATGATGCTAAACATTCAACCCCAATTCCCATAGTTGATATGATATTTTGTATTGTCTTACTTGCTTTAAATACTATGTGAGCATTTGGCATTAAGAAATGACTTAGGCCATCTTTGGATCGTTAGAGCCTAAATATTCCCTGACCTATACTAAAATATATCCCTAGTGTCCCCTTTGAGCCTAATGAAAAAGAATGGAGTGTGCTAAGCACACTATTGAAACCCCCATTCGCCATCGTTTCTATTACCCACATTAACTTAACCCTAAAAGCCTATACACTTTTAGCCTACCCTTTGAGAGAGTAGGATGTGGGTGGGAAATTTATTTTGGGAAACCACTTCTTTTCAGTTAGGCCATTTTTCAGAAGACTTCTTCTTTCCGTTGTCGGAAAAAAAAAAAAAAAATCATGTGTCGACGAAAAATGAAACGGAAGAAGAAGAGTGTAAACAAAGATTCAAATGGAAGCATAGCTTTCAAGAGAAAAATATGTTAGAAAAATTACTTTGATTAGAATGATGTGATATTTTAGAAGAATCTATTGCCCAAAACAAGTTTAGGGGGGGGAAGAAGAAAACTTAAAAGTTACAGAAAGCACCCCTCCACTTGTGGTCTTTGCAGGTCCTAGCCTAAATAGGGAAAACTTCCTTTTTCTTGGAAGTATGAGGGATAAAAGGTAGTCTTACTCTCTCACTTTGAATTCCAATCCCTTTCCTTCATATCCCCCAACACCTTGGCCTTACATTACAAGCTTATAAAGTCCTAATGATCTTCTTGCCAATGCTTATGTTGTTTTTATTGTCAAGTGAATAGCATGAAATTGATCACACACTTCTTATTCATTATTATTCACCCTAAAGCTCACCGTGTTAGCATAATCTTAGCTATTACAAGTCATTGGGATAGGAGAGCATTGTATACATACATAGAAGTGCATGGGATGGATGTATAAGTCTTTTAAATCCTTGGGACCTTTACATGCATCGACGGTTTGGATGGTAGATCTCATACTTCTTAATGCATGATTTTCTATTAAACTTTGATTTTCATATGAATGTGGTGTTTAGCTCAATAAAAAACCTGTTTTAGTTAAGATATTCTTTAAGAGGCGGTGATCACACACACACGGAGAAATTAAAAGTAGTAGCAGTCTTAAGGAAAGACTAGTTGATTTTATATGACTAAGCCTGCATATATGTGGTGAGCACCAAACTGAGATTACTTGCATGCCATACACCTATAACTTGAGATGAAGCCAAAAAGATTTTATGTTTTATTTTTAGTTTAAATTTTTATTTTATTCGCTTTTGTATTTATTTGTTTTTGTATTTATCTGCATAGTCGAGTCACTCGAAAGAGTCTCCTTGAGTTTGTGGGTTTATAGAGGAGTGTAAATAGTGTCACCCTCACAAAAAGATTTTAATTTTTGTTATTTATATGCTTTTGTATTTATAAGTTTATTTGTTTACTCGTGGACGAGCAAAGTTCAAGTTTGGGGGTATTTGATCGATGTATTTTATACGTCGATTTTATATACTTCTATGACTTAAATTATGCTATTTCACGAGTCTTTTGAGTACTAATATATGTTTTCGGTGAGTTTTGTAAGTTTCAGATTAATTGTGAAAATACGCGAAACTCCAGGGTTTTAAGTGCAAATTTCAAGAAGGGCCAAAAAGGAAAATAATAAAGAAAGAATGAAAATTGTCAATCTGGACACCTTGCGGACGCAAGGTGCCTCAGACCTTGCGACCGCAAGGTAGGCGCGAGCGTAAAAGGGCTCAAGTCAAGATTTCCAAGGCGTCGGACATCGGAGACCTTGGGGCAGGTATCCAAAGACTGCGACCGCAAGGTGGGCAGAATGCTTGATTTTCGGATTTTCACACAGTCATTCAATCCAATCACAACTCCCGAGTATATATAGAAGCCAGATGCCGAGCCAAAGCATAAGGAGGACGGCTGGAAGCTCTCTTTTCATAGATTTTAGGTAGTTTTAGATTGTATAACATAGTTAGATTCTGTAATTTCAAGTATTGAAGATCAAATCATGTATCCGATCATCTCCATGTGTTGTTCATTGTCTATGATGAACTAAATCATCCATAATCTAGGAGGTGGGAGGTAACTTGTATCGAATTTATGTTTTGATTCTTATATATATGTCTATTCAATGCTTGTTGATTGTGTTGTTTATCAATCCCTATATTATTTTGCTTTGAACAAATGAATGTAATCGCAAATAATAAAGGCTTAGAGGTGCGGATAAGCTGCATGACCAAGTGCATATGTCGCATAATCGGCTCACCAACACAATAAATTGGACCTATCGATGCACGAGAGTGATAAGTTAGGACCGGGTTCTTACATGATCTAGGTGACGGATAGATCATAAATCTAGGTGACAGACTAGATTAGGTTCTGTGCTTAGGATATAGAATGGATGAATTTTTGCGGGGATGGAGGCTGAACCAATTGTTCAACAGACTATATCTATTTTTAGTGAATGAACTCAAGACATTGATTGACATTATTATGAATTGAACATAAAGGAGATATAAGTGAAACCCAGAATCCTAGATTTCCACTCATCATAAGATCTTCATATATGCTATTACTGTCTAATTAGTTAAACATCTATAACTAGTAGTTTAGAGTAGAATTAAACAATAAAAACCCCCCTTAGATTAATAATTTGCTATCAATACTCGCACTGTTCGTGATCACTTGTCTCTGTGGGTTCGACCCTTGTTTCCAAGTCTATTCTATAATAGTCTTGTCCACTTGCAAGGAAAAAGATTAAATAAAACATCGATCAGGCTCCAACTTGCTCGCCCTCATTGATGACCACCTCACCATCATCCTCGAACGCATGAGTCACCACGGTCATAACCTCCTGAGATCAGGCCATCCATATCTGGGTCATGAAGTCTGGCACCGTGGTCTCAACGACCTCAAGGGTGTCCAGACAGGTAACCCTTTTTGAACGTCAGATTGAGCAAGCAAAACAATCTCATCTCCAGTATAGGGCACCATTATATGACCCGGGCGAACAGATGAGCAAAAAGGCGGGTTGGTACCCCATTCAGCAAGCAACTCCGATCTCATCTCTACCTCGCTGCTCGCTGCTCGCTATCTACCAAAGGACATTGTTTATTCCTTAGAGATAGAAGGGTATGTCTCATCCTCGACATAAGCCTCGAATTCAGCAGAGGCTTTATAATCGGCAATAATGGCCCGTCTCTGCTCGTTGCTGGACAGGGATAACTCCTCTCTTAATTTTCTCTTCCGCTCTGTCGCCTCAACCTTGCCTTGCTCCAGCTTGTTCTTCGCTGCCCTAAGTTCCTTCCTCACCTCGTTTATGTTTTTTATGGCAGTCTCCTTGGATTTTCTGGAGAAGCTGTGGTGGGACTCCAGGGTCTTTTTCTCCTCTTAAACTTTATAGAGCTCGGTGACGATCTCCTCGCTCAGTTTCAGCTCGACATGAAGAGAGTTGATCTGCTCTTCCAATTTGTTCTTCTCACTGGCCAGAGCGACGGAGGTGGCAATATGCTCCATAACCCGGTCATAGAGCATCTTGGTCTTAGTAGCCATCTGTAAAAAATGGAAAATTACAAGTCATACAATAGACAAGGCTTATTAGAATTGATAAACCAGGAAAGCAATCATTACCTCGACCATACACAACCCTACTTCTCCGACTAGGACAATGCTTGCTTACTCGCTGCTCTTGGCACGGAGACCCCCATGGCGAAGCCTTCTCATTACTTCGAGCACAACCATAGACGGATGACCTCCACATTTGTATAGGTTAAGTTTCTCAAGATCTGGAGCATCGACTATCTTAACGATCAGCTTACTGGTTTTTTCGTGAGTTTTGGGCATCTGGAAGTCATCTTGGTGCCATGAGGGCACATAGGAGCCAGACGATGTCCCCTTATCGTCTTTTTCTGTCCGCGACCTGGTTCTCCTTTTAGTTGGAGGATCGATGGTAGGCCTCTTTCTCAAGATTAGCTCACTGCTAAGCACATGTTTGGGTGGAGCAGTGGAAGCAGGAGCAACAACCTTGCTAGTTTCGGTGCGGCCTCGACTCACTCCTCGCATAAAGGTAGTGGCAGGAAGCTTAGGAAGGAAGGTAGGCTCTTGGGTAGCGAGTTGAGTATTCCTCCTCACAGAACCCCTCTTCATAGCTTGTAGAAATCGGGAGGTATCCTCGAGTTGTATCATGTCTACAATGTCAATACAAATCTATAAAAACGAGAAAAGTCAAGCAGAAACAATGTGCAAAAAAAAAAGAAGTATGTAGACTAGTCAGCGAGAAGGTAGGGGTGCGGTTAGCTCTAGCCCGCAAGCAGCTAGGGAATTCACTGGGGAATCTTCCCCCATGACAGTTGCCTCAATATGGATGGGGCTCCTCGGCCTCAATGGTGACCCGGGGCTCTACCCCTTTGATGAATGAGTTTTATACGCATTTATAGAGTATTAATCCGGCTTAAATTATGCTATTTCTCGGGGCTTTTGTTGTAAGACCCCGATTCCCAGTTAGTTTGAATTGCGTGCAATGCTCGCATTTCTTCTTTGGTTGATTGCTCGTTGGGCTTGTGAGAGAGTCTGGATGTGTATGAGAGATCACATTAAGACCAAAATACTTTTAAGACATGCCATATAGTTGTGGAGTTGCTAAAGTCACAAGTCATAACTCGACGATAGTCGAAATGCGACGCAATTGAGAATTCGTTTGCGTTTCGTGTTCTTGACCTCTTTTTGGTCCTAGATCTTTACATGATGATTAAATAACATGTTTAGATGTGTTATAATCCTAGTAGGATGCATTCCTTAAGTCTCGTGAAGTTTTGATGCTCCGAGGATAGCAATTCTCCTTATCGCGTAGTTCGAGATTGAACCGGGTGATCATCTCGCCCTTCGGGAGTCCTTTTCTCCTATATGTTGTTCACCATTTGAGAGGAATTCAGGCCTATTCTATAGCCCTTTGAAGTGTTTATAATCATGGGTTGTTGCCCGTCGGTTTGTGGTTTCATTCGACGTTTCGTTAGCAAGTTGTTACGTCTTGCGTCGGTTTCGCCCCGGGTTGTTTTGGGTGTTGTTTATGGGAGTTTAGACCTACTTTAAAATTGGTTTGAGACTTGGATGTATTAGTTTAGTGTTTGAGGACTTTAAGGGTTCAATTATGATCCATTTTGAAGCTTCAAGACTTGCGAATGCATGCGGGAGAGTCCGAGACCGAGCAAGGAAACAAAACCGGAGAAAAGGTGTAGTATGCCACCATGCGCTCGCATGGACAGACCACCATGCGACCGCATCACTTGCTGGCCCAGTTACGGGTTTTCTTGGTGATTTTGGAGAGTTGCCCAACCTATCCCCACCCAAACCCATCCTAAACTAATCCTAAACCCTCCTAACTACCTTAAGACATATCATAACCATCTAATTGAGATTTGGAGGTGGATTAGTGTGGCTAATCAAAGGGAAACAAACCTATCACTTAAACATAAACCCACTTACCTTCCTAACCTATTTGAAGCCCTAACACCCCACTTAACCTCCCATATTCAGCCACAACTTCTAAAAACCGTGGGATAGCCTCTTGAGAGCTTGAGAGGGAGCCTTCTAGGGTTTCTTGAGTGTTCTTCATGGGTTCCATAGCTTGAGAGCTCCATTGCTCAATCCACACCATAGATTTGAAGAGGAGGTTGAGGAGAACAAGACCCACCACTTGGAATTTCGAAATTGGGACTTGAAGGGGCTGATTTGAGGTAAGTTACTACCCCCATTTCTCTTTGCTTTTGCCCCATTGACCCTAGGGAAAACAACCTTGGTGTTATGTGAGGTCAATGGGTGCAATTTTAGGGCTTGTTTAGAGATGCCATGAACCCTAGATTTCTAGATGATGAATTGGCTTGGGTGAACCTATTTGGGACCTTGATTTATATGATATTCATATGTTAAGTAGCATATTCATCCTTGCTATGTGATTTATTTCATGTTTATGAGCATGATTGGTGAAATTACTTGGAAGGGGTTATGCCCAAATGATGATTTGGCTTAATGAACATGATTGTAACCTTGATTAATATGTTATATATGTGTAGTATAGTGTATTAATCCATGTTATGTGATTTATTCAAGTTTTGGAAAGCATGATTGGTGAGGTGATTTAAATGGATTTATGCCCTAAATGTGATGTGTGCTCTATGTTACCTAATTAATAGTTTTATTAGGTTTATGTGGTATAATGAACTTGAGAATATGGTGATTGATGATAGTTATGAACATAGGGGGGGTATTATAGCCCATGCTTCTATGACCTAATTTTTGGAAAGTGTACATTAGACTCAACGGAGTCATTATAAGGTTGATAATGTGCTAAACAAACTTGGGTTGAAATCTTACGACGATTGAGTTTCGTTTGATTAAGGTTCTGAAATGCATAGTCTCCAAATTTTAAATAGAATTATGATTATGATGAACTTTATGAATTTTTAGGCTTGGGAATCAAGCCCGAATGAATATTGGGATTTTGTTGTACACTTTAATGAAATGTTAAAGTGTAAATTCATGAAACTCATAAAGAATGAAATGTAATATTAAGACTCAACGGAGTTGTTATACGGCCAATAAAATGATAATGAGCCTTGGGTTGAAACCCTACAATGTTTGGGTTTTGTTTGGTTATGTTCGTGCATGCCGGGTTTTTGGGTTTGTGTCCAATTGAGACACTCATGTTATGGAGACTTATTAGAAATATATTTTGAGCATACTTGTTAGAGCACGGGACATTAGAGACCAACGTATGGTCACGAGTATAATTAAGAGAAGATTAAGAAAGAATTCTCTCCTTAAGGATTTTGGTTGCGTGCATAGAAAAACACTTATGAGAAAGTGACTACAGAGTAGTCATGAGGTTCTTGACTATGGTATTAGTGATGTCAATCATATACGACGATTAGGACTATGATTGAGTCCGGTGTACCTAAAATAAAGACTAAAATATTAAGTCTTGAATTATGGATGTTCTTAGACTAACGTGGTAGTCTTTGGTTTGATTTTGAGTGGAGGATTATTGTAGACCTCACATTATGATTTATTAAGCTTATATGCTATCCTTGACTTGGGTGATGACTTGAGGAATAATGAGTACCTCAATATGTAGTTCTTGAACTAAACTTGTAAGTTAGTTGAACACGTTGGTTATATGCAAATATATGAATTGTTCATGGGACTTCGTAGAGAATTATGCCCTACTTGATTATATGCAAATATGTGCATGGATTATGAGACTTCGTGGAGCATTATGTCCTACTTGTTTATATGCAAATATGTGCATGGATTATGAGACTTCGTGGAGCATTATGTCCTACTTGTTTATATGCAAATATGTGCATGGTTTATGAGATGTTGTAGAGCATTATGTCCTACATGATTTAATGAGCCCGATATTAATGAACTTGGTCTCATTGGTTTACGCAAGTAAATATCTACTTGAGCATTTTGGTTTAAGTCTAGCTGGCGGGTTTGGTTGTAGTATCAGCAATGGGACGATTCATAGTCTTTGGAAACAATCGCTATGAATCGTTGTATTGGTTCCCTTTCTCCTCACTATTTGGCCAATAGTGGGATGTGATCTCGAGTTATGCCATCTAGCCTGACATCGAGCTCTCATTTCTTATCCTAGGTTGGATGAATGTAACGAGTACTCATTAAAGGAAAACTGATGAGTTGTGATTATTTGGGGACGAAACCCCAGGGTATGATTGGTTGGGTATTGAACCCGGATTTTGGATTGAGGATGAATCCCATGGTAAGTTTGGTTGGGTGTTGGACCCGGATTTCGTTGTAATGGTTCGATTCACGTTTCTTGTTACACATGTTTATTTATGAGCATTTATATGAAAGATATTATGCTATGTGGTTTATGTGAGATTATGTGCCTTGGTTATTACGTGCATGATTATTGTTGGTATACTAGTATGATACCATGATTCTTATATATGCATGAGCATTATGCCATGCCATGACATAATATGCCATGAAGTTGCATTTAGTAACTTACTGGGTCATTATGACTCACTCCGTGTGGTTGTTTTTCCCTAGTTTGTGCAGTGATCCCGTTAGTACGTGCGGCGGCTTCAGATAGCGATTTCTAGCAGGTGGTCTTCCGGGCAATAAGCTTGGAGTTAATACTATTATTGTTATTAAATTAATTGTGAGACACGGATGTAAAGTTATGTTAACTTTACTTGGGTAGATTATAGTAGTATTATATTGTTATGTATTTGGGAGCCGGCTTTCATAGCCGAGTTGTTGTATCTTTTCCAAGTTAATTCTGTTGTCCTTTCGAGCAAGTTTGGCTCGTTTATTCTAGTATGGTGTTATTGGTATTTTATCTCCGACAACTTTAGTCGTGAGATCTTGGTGTAGTTGTTTAGCATTTGAAATAATATTGTTGTAGTTGAATTGTTCCTCTGGCATGTTTTAGCCATTGAGTGGTTGTCTATTAGGTTGGGATTTTGTTGGTTTGCCGGCCTTTGGTTGCCGATGGTTTGTTGTGCGTGTCTAATGTAGCGTCATATGCGTCGAATTTTTGGGCCGAGAGATTTACTATCTCTTTGGTTGTTTTTATTTCTGAGCTTGTTAGCTCGGGTCCCATTTTGTTTTTTTGCTTCCGCCGGTTTTAGTTTTTATTATTCCGTATCGCCGTTATGGCTTTACCTTTCTGCTTCGAGCTTGATGGCTCATCTTTTGACTCGCACCATTATGCTTAGCATGTACTTGTCTGTCTCTTAGCTTGTCCCGACGGCACGACCTTGGGATCTCGTCTTGGGATCCGGGTCGGGTCGTCACATTTGTTATCTAATTAGTTGTGTTTCATAGTTTCAGGGACTTAGGGAATAATTGTGCCAAATATAGACACTTTATGCTGAATTAAAGAACTTCAGAGACCAAAGTGCAATTTCTAAATTGTTGAAGTTAAAAAGCTGAAAATCAGCTTTTGTCAAATAGAGATCAGTCGCCTCTTTTAGATGGAATTCGACCTTAGGAACCGTGCATCCTCTTTGTGCCCTATTTTAGAGTTTTAATTGTTTTGTATCTCATTTTTGATACTTATTGTATAATTATTAGGTATAAATAGATCCCTTTGAGGTTAGTAAATGGGAGAGAAGTTCTATATTATTTTTCTATGTCCATGAAGAAGGATTCTTCAAGAATGGTTCAATGTTTTGTACTTTGAATTATGGGGAACTAACCTCATAATCTAGGAATTTGAGGTAACTTCTATTGAATCTTTTACTTTATAATAATTTCTTATTCAATCAAATCTTGTTGATCACTGTGTTTATCAATCTCTTTGCTATTTGGCTTTTCCCTAATGAATGGTATCGCAATAGTTTAAAGACCTAGAGGTGCGGATAACTGCACGACCATATGCGTATGTCGTACAATGGCTCACCATTGTGATAAATTAAACCTATCGATGCACGAGAGTGATAAGTTAAGGTTAGGTTCATATGTTCTTATTCTTAAAGGTATAGTCTCGGCTGAATTATTTAGGATGGAGAATGAATTATAATTCAATGAAGTATACCATTCTTTCATGAACGAACCCAAGGCATACTGATTGATACATTAGGCTAAAGAGCATTAGGGTAGATACAAGTGAATCTCAATTCCTGGACGCTTTACAAACCTTGATTCAACTCATATTTATCATGCTTTGTTAATTAGATTATTTTATTGCTTTCTAGTTAATTTAATTTAGTAAAACCAAAACCCCCTAGTTCTTAAATGCTTTATTTTGTTAGATTAGTTAAATTTACTTTAATCAAAACTCAAATCTTTGTGGTTCGACGCTTGTGTTTGCACAACTATACAACGATTGACTCGTGCACTTGCGAGGTAAATAAATAAGACATCACCCATCTACCGGCCAACTGAGAACGTCGATCAAACGAAGAAGGGTGGGGTCAGACGTGAGGGCCTCCTAGTTTAGTACCCAATCCTGCCCGGATTTACCTCGTTTCGCACCGAGCAGAGTCCTAAAGTCAATGGCTTGTCTTGACTCGCTAGCTCGGAATGCATTCCTATCATACTTGGGAATCTCCATGTTACGTAGGTAGGGTGCAGAGGGCCACCCTACTCGAGATTCAACGAGCAAGGCTTTCCCATCCCAGGCCTCAACTTTGTTGGGATCGTCTTTCAGAAGCTTGAAGTAATTGGGATTAGAGCGGCCCATGATGCGTCCGTTCTTATTGTCAAGTGAGAACATGAAGAGTTTTCGAAACAAAGTCATGTCGGGCACAAACCTGAGTAGCTTGTAGGCTACGGTATATGCGACCAGAAACCTCACTATGGTAAGGGTCAGGTCGTAGGGGAGGTCATTGTTATAATGGAGGAATTCAACTATGAAGGGGTCCAGGGGAAGCCTTAAACCGACCAGAAAGAAGTCAAAATAAAAGGCCATACGGTCTCCTTGATAATTATTCCCGGTTTTCTTGATGTCTAAATCGAAAGCTTTCACTCGATAATTTTTAGGGTCAATTCTCAGGGAGTAGAACCAACTCGCAGTTCAGGTCGTTCCACCACTTCAGAGAGGCTGGTTTATCGACCACGGGTTTTTCGCCTTTCCGGTGAGCAGCCCTTTTCCTCCTTTCCCGAGGAGCGCTGTTCAATCCCTTCAGAGCTACTTGATTCAATCTCAAAGCTCACCTCGTTCTCGGATGAAGTTCAGTGGTCGTAGCTACGTCCTTCAATCTCTGAACCGCTCTCTTTGCAAGAAGACATCCTATAGGAATCGAGGAACATACATTAATTCCTACCCGTAAGAACATGGATAAATGAGTAGGTAGAACCCTCAGTTAGGGTTTTACGTTTCAAATCAGTGAACAGGGCACTAGTTTGCCATTTCCTCGATTCCTACCTATGTGTATGCTCGGCTCAATTACAAAATCCAGAAAAAGGGCACTCAAGATAAATCCTGAAATTCTAGACGATGGATTTGTGAAAATTGAATCCTAAAAGTTAGGGTTCCAGCATAAATGTAATGAGAAGGAAACAAAGATAAAGGGGAAATTAAGAGCAAAACATTACATGTTGAGATGATAGATCTTTGATGTCGATGAATCTGGTTTGTCTGGTTTGCTGCTCTAATTCAATTGTGATGAATAACAGCAACTTCTGGAAGCAGAGAGAAGGAAAGAAAGCTTGAAGATTTTCGAGGAATAGAGGAGTAGGAAGAAAAACAGAAAGGAAGAGGTTTTTTATTTTTATTTTTATTGCCAGAGTTTTGGAAGCAAAAAAGGGGGAAACCTTGGGGTGTTTTGATCTCCTATGCACGTGGCATGAAATACTAGGCATCGCATTAAATGCTGCCTCAAGGGACACACACTCGATTAGACTTCTGGCAGATGGTGGTTACCTTATTCCACATCACTTCAACCCATGCCTGGTACCTTCTGGCTTGCACTCATTGTCAATCCTGCTCTACATGTTTTGCCCAGTATAAAAATGATCAAGTCTTTCAACGATCTGACGATGCATCCTTCCTGAACAAAATATTATGCTCCTCGCTCCGAGCATGTGTGCTCGCTAGACAAGAAGCAATGGGCCACTAAGCTGCCTAACCCAAAAGGCCCAAGCACTGGTGACGTGCACGACACACCTTTACCATGGTCACTAGAAAATCACGTGCATTCATCATGGTCCGAGCTCAACTCATAAGTGAGCAGGGATAGATCTCTGGCCGCCCAGGCATACCCATCAAGCAACCTCCTGCCAGTCGTCTGGGGTAAAGAGTGTAGCAAGCAGGTAGATATCTCAGCGAGCATAGCCAGTCCGTTCCGTTACACGATAACGGTCGTCCTGAACGTGGGGAGTTAAATGCTGGGAAATCCGCCCCCACATTCCAGAAATGGCCATGAATGTGCTCGCCATTCACGCTCATGCATTCAATGTTTAGGTCTTAGCCTTCAAGGATGGCCCTATATAAACTGTCCTTCCTGAAGGGGAGAGGTATGTTCACATTTTACAGGCTAAAACTCTGTCAAATTGTATATGCACTTGTTGGTTTATTAATTATCACACTGGGGTGCTTTTCGAGGGAAAGCCCCTACCTAGTTCACGTTTGCTTTGGGCTTCATTGACAGATTTGGGGCCTCATATTCGGATAGATTGAAAGCCATATATCCAGTTGTATTAGCTCAGTGCATCCACATTATTTTGGCTACATCAAGGTCATTATCTCCTCACTAATTATACTATACTAAAGAGAGAGAGTGTGTGTGGTATTATTAGCACCCTTACTAAAAAAACAAGGGATTAACATTTTTTATTTCGAAACAATCTTTGTTAAGTAGTTTTTGGAACCCCACTATTTAGGTCTCATGCAATAATGGACCTTAATACTTAATTTTTTGGGACATACAGTATTATTGGAGTCCCAAATACTTTTGGCGGAAAAAATAAAAAATTCCCAAATTGTTCCCACTTAAATTTCACGCAAGTTTCTAGGTTCTTGAATTTCAATATACTTCTTGTCTCCCGCTCTCTCTCTCTCTCTCTCTCTCTCAATACGTTCACCCTTTCTCTCTTTCCCTTATCTGCGCACATCCAAAATTGTATCCCTTTCTCTCTCAAAAACATTCTCTATCTAGGTTTACGAGACGACCGTGAAACGCACTCAGAGGAGAGATCGAGAAAGTTAAGCTACTTGATTTGAAGAAGTTTCATTGTCTTGATTAGGTTATCAATTTTTGAGGTATTTCTTCATCCCAACCTATAATATAGGGTTTCATGATGTTATGACCAACTGTAATATATTTGATTGTGCTTGAATTACCATTATACTATTCTAGGGTTTTGTGAATTATGCTATTCTTGCCAACCTTTACTCTTGCAAGGGGTTCTCTCTCCTCTCTCTCTTCACGAAATTGGGTGATGTTTTTTTGTCTTCTTTGGAATCAATATCATTAGGATCATGATTATTCAATTGTTAATATCACTATATCACCATCGACAACTCAACTGTTTCTCACAGTTTGCAAGCCTTTGGGCTTGAAGACTGGGATTGTTCAGTTCGTTGGATTGGGGCTGCGGCTAAAAGAAGATGTCCAGGTTTCTATTTTGTTCTTTATCATTGTCACCTTTAGGTTCAATCGTAAATCCAAGTTGATGCCATCTGTCAGAATTGTAAAACAATTAGCTGAGTTAGCTAGAATGTATTAGTTTTCAAGGTTAGAAGAAAATGTCATTTATGGGATTTTAACATAGTTCTAATGTCCTTTTGAATCATTGGCATTGTATTAGTATTCGGAAATGAAGGTATGAAAGCTTGTATGGATTTGAAACCGTTAGAAAATTGAGGAGCATTTAATATAAGTCAGAATTCCTTGTTGTTGCAGCCACTAGAACTTAGATTTTGAGTAGCAAGTCAGCAAGGAAGAATATTACTCCCTTATAGTAATTGTGAAGATAATAAGATAAAGGAATTTATATCTGGGGGCAATGCTTGGTGAAATATAATAAAGTACAACTAACAAAGTCTTGATGCGAACGGATTGAGCTCAGATTCTCAGATTGAGCTTAGATTGAGATAGATTGAGATTGGCTTCTTCCACATAATAGTTGTGAGAGTTGGATTTTCTATTTTCCCACTGAGAAAGATTGAGATTGAGCGAAAGGGGACTCTTGTGACGACCCGACCTGCAAACAAGCACGGCCTCTCTCTCATATGCCCGTGGAAAGGAAAGGAAATGAAATGAAGTGAAGAATACTACTAATGTGGTGAAATAATTCTCCAGCCACTATTGACCATGATGAGTCAAAGAAATAGCTTAGGTGAGTCACAATAGCTTAGGTGAGACAATGATATCTAACCCAAATAAGCTAGCCATAGGAAATGATGATGTTGGGCTACTACCTAGTCCATCCTATTACTCCATCAATTATATCCGGTTAGATAAGTCTCCACTAATGATGCCGAATGACTCATCTAATATAAAAACAACAATATGAATTGAAATGATTGTTAATTAAATTGGGTATAGATGATGATGATGATATATGGGGCCATCCAAAACTTACCAAAAGTTTTATAATCTTCCACGCATGAAGACTCCAAAAATACAATACTATGCTAACTTTATTATTAAAATATGGATGTGGTAGTATATTAGAAAAGTCAATAGTTTATAATTTAATTACATATATACCAATTAATATAAAATTAGTTCCTAAACATTAAACAATTCGGTTACACAATTGTAGTATTTCAGTCAACATATAATTTTAATATTATAAGAATTGTCAACTATATAATTGAGTTGGTTAAATATTTTAAAAAATTGTATGAACTTCATTTACTTATTAAATTTTAAATAGATAAAATATCGGGGTTTTACAACTCTCATATATAACAAGTGAGACTTTTCCTGGTAGAATACATTGGTCAGGGACAGAAGGAGATAGGATCCACTAGTCTATTAACAGTGGTAATTTATTGACGTAGCTCAATGCTGCAAAACTGTTTTGTATTAAGTGTCATTTTTTTTATTGCCAACAGAGTAAGAAAGCAATTATGGATAAGAGTTGGATAGAATTGTGAAATTCGAGTTCAAAGGCAATAATAGATTTGGCTAAATTCTTTACTCAGCAGAGACTTCATACTCTTTCAACTTGAAGTAAAAAATGTTATCTATCTCTAGGTGGATGATGGGATATGGATTCCAATATAGACTCAGTAGGACTAAGCTGATATGACTCGCACCTCTAATGTGTGCAAAAATAGAAGGCCTCGAGCTGATATATTAGAGAAGTTAAACAAGTAATTGAATGTATTACCAAACCCAAAATAAGATTCAAATTTAAACTAGTGTGAGTAACAGCAGTAGTGTGATTTGGTGCATTAATTGAAAGGCTTTGGTTTGCAACTAAGGCTATGGATTTAGTGGGTAATGGAATATAACCTTGCTTTTGTTTGTCTTCAGTCAAGATCATGTTAAAGGCTTCATTCACAGTTGGTAGTGGTTTCTTCCCAAGAATTTGACCTAACTGTTGTATTTCCCTCTTCGAGTCCCATAAAAAAATGCATTAAATTGTGTCTTAGCTTTTTTCTTCTAAGACAGAGAAGCTTCAGGAACGTAGGTAAAATATTGTTTTGATTTTTGTATAACAACTTCACCTTTGCAGGCCCCTTCTCTAAGACCTTAGTTAGGAGACACTTCTTTTTTATGGTGCCATCAGATTTGGATCCCCCTCAGTGATTCAAAGCCAATGTGTTCGGATGTTGCAAAGTGCAGGGATCTCTACGATCCTTTCTTCTATTCCAAGCCCTATACAGTCCAGTGGTCACGGATCTACCTCCAGAAATCAAACAACCTAAATTTCCGAAGGTACACATTTAATTTCCTTTGTGCCTCTAATTTTTCTTATGTGAAATCTATGGAATAAATGCTTCCTCTAGTTTTGGTTCTGTAACTTGCGATACAATAGTCTATTTTTTTGACAACATTTTACTTGATGAATGAACTAAAGTAGGAAAACTTTTCAGGTTGTGTTTGACTTTGTGATTTAGTAACTTGATGTTGGATGCAATTGCTGCATTGCTATCTTTTAGCTTTTAGTTCTCTTTTCATTGGATCAAAATTTATGTGCAATCAACAAATAATACTAGCTAGACAAATGGACCAAACGAGAACTGGAGAATTAAAAATGCTGGAAAGATTCTTTGATCTAATCACTTCAAAGAATCTGTCTTATGTGTCCTTTGCTTATAATTGCTGCTTGATACTTGAGCAGCTGTGCATTTGCATTTTATCTCTTTTTAATGGTCTTTAGTTATTGATGTAGCCTCCATGTGTGTAAATAGAAATCCATTTAAGAGGCCAGGCATTAACGAAATAGTTTACTGGCTAAAGAATGTAGGATCAGATAGATAGATGCAAACATAAGTGCAACAGTGCATATATATGCATATACTTCAACAGAACTTTGGTTCGTAGCCATTTCAGGTTTCTTGCTATGTACATGTTTAACTAGCTTTCTGTGCACGAGAAGACACTTTATGTTTCTTTCACAAATAAACTTTTATCAAACTATAGTGCTTGTGTGTCTATAAATTGAAACATCTCGACCAACAACTCAATGAAACAATTCTGAACTCTTTTAAACTTTGACAAGCGATTAGGCGCTAGAATTGCAAATTTGGATAAGTCTGAACAGGTGACCTTTAAGCATAAGATATTTACAGCCCCGCAACATGACATTGGCAAATACACTCTCAATGTTTGCTCATGGAATGAGACTGGACCAGAAGTTTGGTAATGTGGTTTTGTGGCATTCAAAGATTATTAACTATAACTGAAAGTGAAATGAAGGACAGGAAGCTTAAAAAAGCATAATGGTTTTCTGCATATAAGAATTCACCATTGACAAGGCTTTATCGGTATAGTATGGACGATGGACGGACAAATTACAGTCTTGAACTGATGTATTGACTATCAAACATGTCCTCAACAAGAATTATGCACTTTCGTTACATGGGCAGTTTGATGAGCTACCTTGTTTGAGGGCTTGTAGTTTGTAATGACATAAAACCTCATGTATGTCTGTTTTGTGTTTCATGAAGGCTAAGGACTATTTCGTGTTAATGTTGCTGCTTTTTGATGCAGTGTACATTTAGAAATTGTTTTCTATCGTCTTATCTTATATAGTTATACTCTCGTATGTGTAAGGCCTCAAGGATGTTGATTTTTTGGAAGAGAAGCTACATAGTTGTTGACTTGTTGTGCATTTGTGCTTGACATACACATAAAAAGAATTACAATTTTTTTTTTGATTGATGCTTCTATCCACTTTTCGTGCCTTTTAGTTTAAAATTGTGATAGTGGGCTTCATTTGAGAATGGTTGCCTGATCTTAATTTCGGGACTTTGATGCGTGCACTCAGTTTCATAGAGCCAATGTGTAGCGACTATACGTGCACTCAGTTTCATGCTCTATGGCTGTGAGACCTAATGTGGCGCTGTTACAGAAATGGGCCTTGATATTTATTCTTGAGCATGCACCTAGCTAGTTAGTTATTTTCTTGTTGTACATGAACTTATATGAAATTTTCTTATATTTCCTTGGAAAATGAAATTATGAGATTATTTCAATTGATTGTTTTATTTCATTTATTTTCTTAGGTTACTTTTGAGAATAGCGCAAGATGCCGTTCGATGCACATTAGTCAAAAGTTATCATCAAGCCTTTGTTTTTGTTTTTTTTTTAATGATCTACAGTTGGAGTTTAAACTAGTTAAGACGATATTTTTATAATTCAAGAAGTTGTTTGTAGATTGGTTAATTAATCTTAGGATCTAGTAGATTGATTCTATTGGTAAACAATCAATTTTATTAGCAGATTGATGTAGTGATTATCTTTTATTATTAATGATCTCTTCTTTTACTAAAACTTTTGTTTGTTGTATTGATGAAAATGCTAAATTTATAATTCGTTAATAGAATGCATAAATCATTATGAGAAATTATTGTTTTATAATTAAGATTTTTTGTACATCTTTTGGGACGGTGGAAGTCGACTTTAATAAGTTTCCCACCAATTTTTCTAATATTACCCGTCACTATTTTCAGTAATTTCCCACCAAAAGTTTTGACGCCAAAACATTTAGGACGGAAACAATCCATTCTTTTTGTTTTCCTACCAATAATTTAGAACCAAAAGTCTTGGCGCCAAAACATTTAGAACGGCAACAATTTGTCCTTTTTGTTTTCCCGCCAATTATTTAAAACGTTTTGAAACGTATTAGGGTCGGTAAAAATTCCGTCCTTAAAAACCTTTAGGGACGGCTCGTCGTGTCCCTAAAACATTTAGCACCCATATTATTTAAGCCCCCATGTTGCCGTCCCTATGGCCGTCCGTTGCCGTCCCTATGGCCGTCCTAAATACTATTAGGGACGACAAATGAGCGATCCAAATACTCTCTTTTCTTGTAGTGTATATTACCATAATATATAGTTTTAGCGCTAAAGTACTGAGATTAATAATTCTATTTATCTCTATCGACTACCAAACAAACCCTAAAAATTAATGCTCTATACATCAATCAATGTTTACTTACAAAATCGCCATCGTACGAAAATAATAGATAGCCCTATTCTTATTGGTACTCCTCTGCCTTCTTCTTCGTCGATTTTTTTTCTAGTTCCCTACTGTTAGTGGCGACAAAGTTCCGTTTCTCGACCGGCCCCGACTTCAACCCGATCCTGACTTTGTCGGGATTTTTCCCGTCCCGACTTATTTCAGGACAATATTGTGAATTAATATCAATCCCGGCGGGATTCCCGACCCGTCCCAACTATATATTTTTTTAATATTGTGAGTGTTAAACAATGTATATTTTGTGTTTGCTAAAATTACTTAATGGTGTTTGTTAAATTTATTTTTCATAATGTTGTGGTTTTTTTTGTCTATCACGTTTATGCATTTTGTTCAAGTATACTTATAAATATACAGTCTGAAATCTTAATCATGATGGAGAAATTTTAAAAATATTTTAGTGTCAAAATATATTGTTCATAAATATTATAGTCGGGATTACGGGATTTTTATCTCCCGAACTGTCGCGATCCCGATTCGTCGTGTCCCGACACTTATCGGGAACGGGATCGGGAAGGAAATGGAAATCCTGAATTCTCTCGGGATGGGATCGGGATGAGGGGCATTAGGACGGGTCCCGTCCCGATTCCACCCCTACAACTAGTCGTCTTCCACCTTTTTTTTTTTTTTGCCTCCGTCATTCCCTACAAGTTCTTTATCAAGCTTCTTCACTGCATTTTCCGGCCTAAGCATAACCTCTAAAGCAACAATGGCGTACGTGTTCGCCATGGTTGAAAATTTGAAAAATTTATCAGGGTCTCGTGTTCGGCCATCTAGTCGAACATATGTTGAGAAAATTTTCAATTTTTTCAGTTCTTAAGGGTTCATAAATCTTGAGAGAAGGATCAGAGGAAAAGGCTGACGATTTCGACTAAGGTGGGGGAGAAGGATAAGAGGAATAGGCCGTAGAGGGTATCAACATTTTGGAGGTGAGATTTGAGGGTTTGACACAGGTTTGAGGGGTGGAATCAGAGGAGGTGGAGATGAGATATGCTGTGAGGAGGATATGAGGGGCGGTGAAGTGAGGTTCCGAGGTTTGATTCGAGATTGAGATTTTAAGTATGGTGGGTAATTGCGAAATTAGGGATTTGGAATGGACGGAAAAGATGGGTTGTCTTGGATTGAAGAGAAAAGACAAAGATGAAGGAAGAGGTTCGTGAGAGAGGCGATAACCATGGGTGGATCTCTGTAGTGACGAGAGAGAGAAAGGTGTGTATG